>SJYC01107440.1:0-14841 GCA_006408675.1 Madoqua kirkii | reverse complement strand
GCAGGTCCCGCGTTAGGGCACCCACTGCAGACGGCCGGCAGCCACGGACCTCTGCCCTCCCTCCCCCATGGTGCCTCTGCCATCAGTGGGCAGGGCACCGTGTGGCTGGGGGGCCCCTGGTCACCATAATAGTCACCATAACTTGAGGGAGAGGAGGACCAGGGAGGCTGCTCCCAACTTCACGGTCATTGGACGCATTTGTCTAGAGCAAGCGCAATCCCAGAGGACTTCTCAGAGGAGGTGACATTAACTTGGGCTCTAAAGGATCAGTAAGAATTCTGAGCCCATGAACTCTGATGCGATGATCCAGCTGCTACTGGCTTTGGGCCAGTCCCTCACCTGGAGGCAAGCAGGTTAAGCAGCACATAGCAGTTTTCCCACTAGTATAAGGGGCACAGTGACCCTTCCTTTTGCATAGGGAGGAGTCCAAGGAAGTAGCAGTGTGGGAGGGAGAGGCCTTGGCCAGCTGTGCCCCGCCCTTCTGGTCCGCTGGGTGACTTGTGCCCTGGGAAGGGGAACCCCACCTGAATTCTGGAAATGGCCCTCAGCCTCAGATGCGGAAGGAAGGGCCAGGAGCTGTTTCTAACCAGCATGGGAATTCCAGACAGACCCGTTCTCAGCAAACAGCAGCCATTTACTAAATGGTGGATGAGGGGGCGGGCAGCCACGGCACCACCAATGAGGGCACACGGAGGCACCCCAGGGAGTCTGCGATGCCCCTGCCGCCCGGCCAGCCCCCCACCAGCCAGCCAGACGCCGCTTCCTGTCTGCAGAAGCCAGCCGTGCCCTCTGAACTCCCGTTTCCGGTGCCCCTCTCCCGGCTCCGCTCCGGGGTCTGGGAGGGGGCGGGGAGGTGGGGATACTCACGTTCCCGAGCGCGGGGAGTCCGGAGGAGCCCAGCCACTTCCGCAGGGCCTGCGAGAGGGCCCCGTGGTCCCGCTCGGCCTGGAGCACGTGGGCCTCCAGGAAGGAGACGTGTCGTCTGACCATCTTGACAAAGGCCTGTCGGGGGAGCGGAGAGGCGAGATGCCACGGCTGCCTCCCTCGGCAGCCGGCAGCTGCTGCCTCCAGACCCCCTCTGGCCTGCCCCACGGGCGCCAGTCTCTGGGAGACCTTAGGCTGGCTGGTGCCTTTCTGGAAGCTCCTTCAGAAACGCTGCCGGTAACAGGGACGCCTCCTCCGGGACCTCGGCCAGGCCGAGAGTCTCCACTCCTATCCTTTCCTCTTCCCCCCGTAGTGACCCTCTGTTTAGACTATTTTACAGGTAGGAGAAACCAACGGTCAGAGAGGTCGGACCACCTGCCCAAAGTCACACAGCCAGGCAGCAGCAGAGAGGGGACTCGGGCTGCACGACCTTCTTTATGAAAAGTGAAGTTTTTCGAAATCGCTCTCTTTTGGTTTTTTGGTCACACCACGCAGCTTGCGGGCTCTTGGTTCCCCGACCAGAGATCAAACCTGTGCCCCCCGCCGTGGAAGTGTGTAATCCTAACCCCTGGGCCACCAGGGAATTCCCCGAAATTGCTCGGTTTAATATTTGATGAGTATTGGGGAGTCTCACACTCAGGAACCGGCAAGGGGCAGGCAGGTGACAAGCGAGTGAAACAGGCTGAGAACAGGCTGGGTGAGCTGAAACACAAGGTCCCTGGCCCCTGGGGGTCACTCAGCTTGGGGCTCTACTGCAAAACCTCCAATACTGAGAAAAGAAAAGAGACGGCTGGGGTCAGACCCACTGGACTAGAACCCAGGGTCTACCACTCACTGGTCGTCTGCCTTTTGCCAGGTTACTTCATTTCTGTTACCCCCCGTTTTATTATCTGTGAAGCAGGAATCGTAACAGTATCAACCCCGCTCAGCAGTTTAGTGCTCAGGGCATATTAACAGCTCAATTAATGCCAGATAACATCATTTAAAAAGAAACAACAGGACATTCAGATTTCATGAAAAATGCCTAGTTTTTAGCAATGTTAGCAAGGAATGCAGAACATCTGAAACAAGGCTATGCGGGCCCACTTGTTTGTGACTCCTGGCGTGCCTGTGGGCTGGGCGCACATGAGCCGGCATCTGTGCCTGCGTCTGTGTGCCTGTGCGTGCCTGTGTGTGTGCGTGTGTTCACATATGTCACGTGTGCGTGCACTGCTCGTACACCCGGGAAGGCTGCCAAAGGTGGTGACTCCAGGTCCATCTCAGACAAGCCTCCCCTCTGTGGGCCTCTCTGCTTCCAAAGGAAAATGCAGAAGGTTTTCCTGCACCAGGAAGAGGCAGGAGACCCTCTCAGCACCGGGCTCCATGAGGGAGCCTCCTTTCCGCAGATGGAAAGCCCCAGGCCCACCCACCCCAGCAAGGCCCAGCACCCGCTCTGCCCTCTCTCCCTGTGTCCCACCCAGGCCTCCCTCTGGCTCCTCAAACACTCCAGCCTCACTCTCCTCGGGGCCTTTGCAGCAGCTCCTTCCATGCCCGGGCACCTCTCTCTTCTCCGCAGGTGAACCCTGCTTGTCTCCCAGGCCCTGGGTCCACTCCACAGAGGGGCCTTCCCCGACCACCTAGGCTAACGTGGCCCCACCGCAGAGCTGCCCAGGCCCCGTCTTCTTAGCTCTCCTCTCCCTCTCAACTTCCTGTCTGCCAGTTCAGGGTCCATCTCCTTCCAGAATGTGAGTTCTGGAAGAGCAGGTGCTGAGTCAGTGCTGTTCACAAGGCCACGCTAGGGCCTGCTCAGCTGGATGGCGGAGGCAGGAATGCATGTGCGCGTGAGTGGATGAATGCGCACAGGAAAATGCATGTATGCATGGATGAAGGCGTGCACACACGAATGAAGGCACACGCATGAATAATGCATGTACATGAGTGAGCACACACATGCATGGATGCACACGTGAGTGAAGGCATGCACACATGAATAATGCACACGTGTATGAATGCATATGTGCACGAATGCACACACAGGAATGAGTGTGTGCATGCGTGAGTAAACGAATGAATGACTGTGTCCTTGGCAAAAAGACACTGGATGAACCCAGGATGGCAGCACAGTTGTGTGGCTGCTGCCTTGTGGTTCTGGCAAGGGCAGAGCTGAAAGGCTCTGAATAAGGCACATCAAGTGTGTGTGCGCGTGCGTGGCTGTGTGTGTGTGTGTGTGTGTGTGTGTGTGTGTGTGTGCGCGCGCGCGCGCGCGCGCGCTGGGTGGAGGGGAGACGAGGAGCCCCGGGCCAGGCCGCTTCCCCTGGCCTCACCGGCTGGCACATCTGGCTGTAAGGCACAGAAGAAGTCCTGCAGTCCCTCCCTGCAGCCGATTCCAATTTTACGCTCCCTGCGTTAATGCCGCTGTGGTGGGGAGTGTGAGGGACGCGGAGGAATGTGCACTCACGAGGTCTGATCCGCCTCTAAAACGCCTGCCAGGGAGGGCAGGCTGGCCAGGCCGAGGCCAGGGAGAGGCCGAACCTGGCCAGGGACGCTGACGGGGGCGGTGGGACAACCCTGCCAGGCACCCACACAGAGTGCGGAGGAGCGGGCACAGGAGGCGGCGCTGGGGCCTCTGGCCACCCTTGGGAGCAGAGGTGACTTCCACGTGATTATCTCCACAGTGAAAATGAGCCACTTACAGTATCAGAAGCGAGGGAAGGAGCAGGGGGAGGGGTGAGAGAGCAGGGACAGTCACATAGTCAAAAACACAGGTGTGAGTTCTGATGTGTCTGAATCCTTGTGACAAAGGCCCCCGGATTCAGAGCAGGGCCAGGCCAAGACGGCGGCCCCGCCCAGCACTGAGGAGGGGTCTGGAGCAGACTTCTGTAATCCCAGCTCTGCCACCCGCCAGCTGCGTGACCCCGGGCAAGTCCCATCCCCTCTCTGTGCCTTAGCCCCTCTATAGAACAGGACCGGTACCAGGCGTTCGCTCTGCTGCAAAGGGTAGGCACTTCCATCTAAAGCATGTGGAGTCCCTGGCTCACAGCGGTGGCTCAGTAACTTCGTTTTTTCTGGCCTGAGAGGTTACCCCCAGGTTCTCAAGCCTCCTGGCCCTCACGGGGTCACAGTGATACGGGAGCAGAGAGGTCCTGGGCTCCCGCGAACCCCCAGCCGGCTGGGCAGAGTGATGAGCAGGCACTGGATCCCGGCTCTCAGCCTGTGGGCAGCCCCGCAGTGACGCCTGTCCTCCCTGAGCACCTGCAGGATGCCAGGGGCCAGCCTCACACCCTCACGACGACACACCCCACCTAGCCGGGGAAACTGGCGCGAGAGGGGAGTGAGCGACCCGCAGCGCAGACCCAGGACGTCCCTGGTGGCCCGGCGGATAAGGCCCTGCGCTCCCAGCGGGCACAGCTCTGAGCCTGGTCAGGCTACTAAGATTCCCCGTGGTGCAGTCAAAAAAAAGAAAAAACAGCCCCAAACAAAAAACAGTCTCCAAGGGGCAGATCTGAGCCCCAGGCAGTCTAGCTCTGGAATCCATCTGCCTCAGCCCAACGCTGGGTTCTGATCAGGTCCTACGTCTTATATCGCATGTAGCTCAGCAGGAAATACAGTCTCCCATTTGCCTTGAAATCCATGACCCTCTTGGACCAATGTAGTTCTTCTTCTTTTTAACAAGGGCCCAGCTGCAGAGAAATCTCTCTCTGTTCTAAGGAAAACGGCAGCCCAGGGGGCTGACAGGAGGCAAATGCCACCAGGCCTCGATGGTAGCAGACTCTAGGTCAGAGTGGAGACTATGGCGGCCTGAAGATTCACACCTCATGGGAGGGAGGAGCTGCGTTTCAGCTCCAGCTGTTCCCAGAGGACAAGGAGATGTCGCTTGGGGTTGGTCTTCTCATCTCTGGCTGCCCAGGGCAGGCCTGGACCCGGCTGGCACCTCCTAGGCGCCTGTGGCTCAGTTTCTCCAGCCCTACTCCGGTCACTACCCCCCTCGCACCATAACCTGGTCTCCCCAGATCCTTCTGGTCCGGCATCTCCTTGCTGCCCGGAGCCTGGAGCCTCCCAGCACTGAGGCTCCACCCTAGCTGTGTCCCCCAGCAACCCCCCCACCCACCACAGCTCTTTCCAATCACCCTCCAGGGCCTATAGCGTTCACTGCCCGTTCCCTTGCCCTCCAGAGCACGCGCCTCTGAAGTCACCCTTGGTGAATGTGGGCAGCAGAGTAATGACCCCACCCAAAGGTCGCCAGTCTCATTCCCAGGCCTGTGAACATATCACCTTCCATGGCCAAAGGGACTCAGCAGGTGTGAAAGAGACCCTGAGCTAGGGAGACCGTCCTGGTAATCACGGGGGTCCCTGTAAGACAGCATCAGGAGACTCAGAGGAGGACAGAGCCTGGAAGATGCTGTGCTGCGGCTCTGCAGTTGGAGGAAGGCGCCACGAGCTGGGAAACGCAAGCCTGCCAAGGCCAGGATGGGAACTGTCCCCCAGAGGGAGCCGGCCCTGCTGACTCCTGCTGCCGCGGTTCAGACTTCTGACCTCTGGAGCTGTAAGATGCTAAATTCATGCTGTTTTACGCCACCCCGTTTGCGGCAACTTGTCACAGCAGCCCCAGGAAACACAGCGGCCACACGCTGTTGCTGCTTCTCCTGGCGGGAACCACAGCCGTGAACTCTGTCTTTCTCACTGTGAGGGCCCGCAGCGGCATCCAGCAGGTCCTCAGTAAGCGTTAGGAGGATGACGACTAAGGGGAAAATGGGGCTTGAGCGGTGGGGCGGCCCAAGAAAGGCGAGAACCAGGGCTGCGCATCTTTGCATTTTTCTGTCCTCCTTCAAATGTGTGGGATAAAATTCAAATGAATCAGCTATTCCAAGGGCAAAGTTTTAATTATATTCTTGCCTCCTTCTCTGCTGACAAGAATGTTAATTCTCTGCGAACTCCAGGGCCCACTGCTGGCTCCCTTCCTGGGCAGACCGGAGGGGCTCACGTCCAGTCCGGGCCACCTCTGCTACCCTGGAGGCCCTTCCAGACTCCCGGCCTTTCACTGCCCAAGGAGCTAGGAGCCTGACCCAAGGGCCCCAGTTGGAAGAAAAGCCTGGGCTCTCATGGATGTGAACTGAAGCCCCCGCTTCCTGGAATCAGCTGTGTGACCCCTGGGAAGTGGGTGACCTCGCGGAAGCCCTGCTCTCCTCTAGGAGATGAGAAGGGGAGGGGCACACTCGCAGTGCAGCCAGGAGCCAATAAGACACCACGCACCTTTGCCTGGTGCTTTGCAACCCCATGGACTGTATGTAGCTCACCAGGCTCCTCTGTCCATGGGATTCTCCAGGCAAGAGTACTGGAGTAGGTTGCCATGCCCTCTGCCAGGGAATCTTCCCAACCCAGGGATGGAACCTGCGTCTCCTGCATTGCAGGCAGATTCTTTACCGCTGAGCCCCCGGGGCAGCCCCCATGGGGGTTGATACACGTTAAAATTCACTGAATTGTACACTTATGATGTGTACACCTTATGTATTTATATCAGCTCAGTCAGTAAAGAATTTGTCTGCAGTGCAGGAGACCTGGGTTTGATCCCTGGGTTGGGAACATCCCCTAGAGAAGGAAATGGCAACCCATTCCAGTATCCTTGCCTGAAAATCTCATGGACAGAGGAACCTGGTGGATTGCAGTCCATGAGGTCGCAAAGAGTCGGCACGACTGAGCGACTAACACACACCTTAAAAAGTAAACAAACTATTTAAAGAAATACAGGCCCAGAGTTCTGAGAGCTTCTAAGTTTCCAAAAGCCGCTTAGGGATGTCTCTTGCGTTCCAGTGGTTAGGACTCCACACTTTCACAACCGCGGCTCAGGTTCAATCCCTGGTCTCACAAGCTGTGTGGCAAGGCCAAAAATAAATAACAAAAAGCAGCTTGAAATTCAGGTTTTTATAGAAAGTACCCCAATTTTAAAATGAGATTCTTTATATAAATTTATATTTTTTTATATTTTAAAAATACCATGTAGGCCCCTTTTTGCCACCTACACCTTCCACTGGGTTTAAGGCCTAACACTATCAACGCCAGATCAGCGTCTTGGGAGAGAGGACGGAAGAGCCAGAACAAGTCCACAGAGTCACAAAGAAAGTTAAAGACCCCGTACTCACCTCCAGCTGGTCCACTTTGGCGTAGATGCCACGCATTTCCACCACCTTGGCCTGAAGGAGGGGAATGTTTTCCTCCAGGATCTGTGAGGTGTCGCTCCTGATCTGCAGGGAGCAGGACAGCTCATGAGCCCTCTGCCCCGGCCCCTGCTTCCGCCTGCTCTGGGGGTGGCCAGGCTCTGTAGAGACCTTGCCAGTGGCCAAGACACTGAGTGCCACCCTGCCCAGGGACAGGCCCAGGAATGACCCAGAGTCCCAGGTGGGGACCGATGTCACTGCCCCTGGAGACCCAGACCCAACCAGGTATGATTTACTGAGCTACAGATTAATTGGGCTTCCCTGGTGGCTCAGATAGCAAAGAATCTGCCTGCAATGCAGGAGACTCAGTTTCAATCCGTGCGTTGGGAAGATCCCCTGGAGAAGGGAATTAATTGTCCCTGCAAACATCTAAAACAGTACCAGCTTCAAACTAAGTATCTTTATTTTATTAACCACTGAACTGGACCAAATGGAAAAATCAAAATCTTTCCCCTAAAGTTGAGCAAAGTCGAGTTTTTGTTCCACTGAAACTAATGCTGGAGTGGGTTGCCATTCCCTTTTCTGGGGGATCTTCCTGACCCAGGGGTCAAACTCAGGTCTCCTGCATTACAGGCAGATTCTTTACTGTCTGAGCCACTGGGGAAGGCCTAATGAGAAGAGTTAATATATAACATTAATAATGATAACCACAAATCTCTCTATCACGGTGCTTCCTACATGTAGCCACTGTGTGAAGTATTTCCTGCACATCACATATCTCACGTAAGTTTCTTCTGCTTGGAAGGACCCCAAAAGTGACTGTGAAATTTGGGAAGTTATATCTTTCTCTTGATCACTGAGATTGGACACTTTAGCCTCCATTTTCCTTCAGAGCCAAGAGGACAATCTAATCCTTAAGTGCGTGTGTATATGTATGTGTGTGTGTGTGTGTGTGTGTGTGTTAGAGAGAGAGAGATACAATTTCCATGTTACCATGACCTCATCACACAGAGAGGCAGTATACATATGACTCTCAGGTGCTAAGGAGCATCCAGATCCCCTGGAGGAAGCCTAATGCTGATTCCCAGGCCCTTCCAAGTCTGGTCTAGCTTGTGCGGGGTCAGCTGGCAACCTGTTTTCAGCCAAGCTCCAAGCCTATGCTGGACCTTCCGAAGGCACCTGCATTTGTCAGCTGGAGTAGGGAAAAGTGCTCAATATCCTCCCTTGTTCCCCCAGGCTGAATGTCTAGAGAGAAGTCTCCCTCAGCAAGACTAGTTCAGTTCAGTTCAGTCGCTCAGTCATGTCCGACTCTTTTCAACCCCATAGACTGAAGCACGCCAGGCTTCCCGGTCCATCACCAACTCCCAGAGCTTGCTCAAACTTATGCGCATTGAGTCGGTGATTGCATCCACCCATCTCATCCTCTGTCATCCCCTTCTCATCCCACCTTCAATCTTTCCCAATATCAGGGTCTTTTCTAATGAGTCAGTTCTTTGCATCCGGTAGCCAAAGTATTGGAGTTTCAGCTTTAGCATCAGTCCTTCCAATGAGCATCCAGGACTGATCTCCTTTAGGATGGACTGGTTGGATCTCCTTGCAGTCCAAGGGACTCTCAAGGGTCTTCTCCAACACCACAGTTCAAAAGCATCAATTCTCTGGCGCTCAGCTTTCTTTATACTCCAATTCTCACACCCATACATGACTACTGGAAAAACTATAGCTTTTGTCAGCTGGAAATTGCTAAGATACAATGAAGAACAGGAAACTCATGGCAATCAGGAGCATCGGGATCAAAGGGACATCTTTTTTTTTCCTGCTGATTTCTAAAGAGGGGAAACACGTGAGCATCAGGAGGGACTGGTCCTAGCAACCCATGGGGTGAAGGGAACGTGGCAGAGAGGAGATTCAGGGACTGCTCCCTGCCTTCCTCCGGATCTGAGGAACTGGAGGGTCGAGGATCTGTGGGTGGAGCAGGAAGACTCCTCTCTGCAGAGGCCTCTCCACTGGCTGAGAATGAGAGCAGCGGGGAGCTGTTCACTCCTGCCCGGAAGGCAGCCTGCAGGTCCTTCAGGAGGAAATGGAGGGCATCTGAAACAACCCCAAGCCCTCCCCTTGGTCTACCCAGGATGCTGGGGCCCAACAGGCAAACACCAGGGAGGCCGGGACAGCAACATCCAGGAGCATTCATCCCGTGAATGATGAAGAGCAGGAACTGTTCACTCTTCAACCGCGTTGCACAGGTGATGAAGCAGAAAAACCACGCCATCTGGACAAGGCCACAAAGCTGCAAAGTGGGAGAGGGTGGATTCTTTGGGTCTGAGGCCACCCGCTAATACCAGACGTCTGCAGATGCGTTCCAGTGGGCCCATGCAGCGCCAGCCTGTGTCGCGCCTGAAGCTCCAGAAGTACCACCAAGCTGGGTGCCAAGACCTAAAGTTGCAGGCCTTCCCCTTAGAAACGCAGATTTCTAGCTTCTTGTGAAAAACCAGAGGATCCAGCCACACTGAGCCCATGTTCCACGTGGCAAAAATCAGCTGGAACTGGGTGACAATGGCCTCCTTGGGTTAACCACAGTCCCCACCACTCCCTAAAGTCGCCCCAACATGGCGTCCGTGGCCACACCCTACACTGTTTCATCTTCTAGGGGAGCGGGAGGAAAGGAACACATTTCTTTTCTTACACCCAACTCACTTCACATCATCACATCACAGACATGGGAGTTCATGCTTGGGCCTACTGCTCAGAAGAACAAAGAGGGCAAGGAAGAATCAGTGCTTTCTGAGCCTCTGCTGGGACGAACCTCCAGCCAGGATTACAGACCAGGGAGCCTGTCATCTCCACTCCCTAGAGCTGGTCTCTGGAGCCCAGAAGTCTGGGCAGCGGAGGCAGGGGGTTATCACAGAGCAAACGCGGCTGTCCTGGGCGACACAGGACCCAGAAAGGAGAGCCAAGTGCACTTGCCTAAGAACACATGCCAATGCCAAATGCAACTGCTGGGCCAAGGCCAATAGGAAGTTTTCTCCGCTTACGTGAGAGAGGGGAGAGTCCACTCCCTGCCAGAAGGTGGGCCCAAGGCCACTGGGGTTTCGAAGTGGCAAAGCCCAAGCTGCCCAAGCCCCCAAGGGCACTGAGCTGAGCAGCCTCACAAATCTAGTTTCTGTGGATAAACTCATTGGTGGCACGACCCTCTGTTGCTTTGAAATTGATGATGCCGATGACCTCAGTAGCTACTATTCATGGGTCACTTAAGACATCGTAGGCACTGTGCTGAGCGATTATTATTGAGTGCAAATGATATACAGCAAAGAGCCCAGGCCTTAGCCAACAGCTTGATGAATCAGGACATGTGTTTACATCTGTGGAACTAGATCAAGGCATAGAACACCCCTTGCTCCATAAGACTCCCTCTGGCCTCCCCCCAGTCATGACCACCCTTCCAAAGCTAACCTCTGACTTCCATCACAGGGACTGGTTCTGCCTGCTTTTGAACTCCAGATCACAGAGCTCCACACAGGAAGCACTCCTGCGTCCAGCCTCTTCCTCAGCAGCACGTCTGTGAGGCTCACCCGTGTTGCTGAATATGGCTGGTCATTCTCTCCCATGGCCGTGTGTCCCAGTGTATGAATAAACAGCAGGTTATCTACTCGATTCTTTTTATTTTTCAGCAATGCCACAAGGTTTGTGGGATCCTAGTTCCTCAACCAGAGATTAAACCCGAGCCCTTGGCAGGGAGAGCACGGGGTCCTAACCTTTGGACGGCCAGGGAATTCCCTATTTACTGGTTTCTACTGCTGACCGGGGCTTCCCTGATGGCTCAGTGGTAAAGAATCTGCCTGCCAACGCGAGACACGTGGGTTCCATCCCTGGGTCAGGAAGATCCCTTGGAGAAGGAAATGGCAACCCGTGCCAGTATTCTTGGCTGGAAAATTCCATGGACAGAGCGTCCGCAGGCTACAGTCTATGGGGCCTCAAAAGACTCGAACGACTGAACAACTGCTGACGGACGCGAGGGTTGTTTCCAGTTTAGAGCATGATGGACAAAGCTGCCGAGGACATTTACCTGCGAGTCTCCGAACTCTCGCTTTCATTTCTCTTGGGTTATGATCTAGGCTTAGAACTGCTGCGAGGCAGGGCAGGTACGTCTGACTTGATGAGAGACGGCTATGTGCTCCATGTGACTGTCCCTTTGCGCATGTCCACCAGCCAGTGAAGCAGAGTTTCAGCTTCCCCACACCCTCACCCACTCTGCTACCGTCTTTTCCATTCTGGTCATTCTTCAGTTCAGTTCAGCTCAGCCCCTCAGTCGTGTCCGACTGTAAAGGGCACATCCCAGCCTTGTCTATTCCTCATGGTAACTCTTTGGAGATGGGTACCATCTGCAGCGGATAAAAGAGGGCTTCTGCACATTCCTTCCATGAAGAAGAGGGGTCTATGTCCTTTCCCTCTGGATCTGGGTAGGCTATGTGGCTCCTTTAACCAATAAGATATGACAGAAGTCACATGTGTCAGTTGCCATACCCGAGGCTTCAGAGACCTCTACGTTCTGTCTGTTGGAATGCTGGCTCTGGGAGGCCAGACTGCAGGCTACAAGAAAGCCCACGTGGCCACGAGGAGAGGCTGTATGGAAGAGACCTCGGCCAGCTAGTCCCCGGCCACCCAGCCCTCCCAGCCAAGACATCAGACAAGTGAGGGAAGGAGCCACTCTGGACGGCCTCACCCCAGCAGGTGCCACTTGGCTCAGACCAACCATACCCTCTGTGCCCTGTCCTAGCCCACGTGATAAACTGGTGGTTGTTTCACATCGTGAAGTTTTGGGGCAGTCTGATGCTGCCACAGATACTCAGAAGCAACCGCCATCTCCATTTTACAGAGGAGGAAATCAAGGTACACAGAGGTGACATACCGTGGCCACGGCCTCACACTGGGAAGAGTCAGAGCTTGGGGTGAAGCCAAGAGGCATTATATCCCAGGTCAGAACAGGTCGTGAGCACACTGTGTGAATGAACGCTGGTTACTCAAGAGTGATCCGAGACAGACTGGTGGAGGACTTAATACAACATGAGCGTCCGCAGGCTACAGTCTATGGGGCCTCAAAAGACTCGAACGACTGAACAACTGCTGACGGACGCGAGGGTTGTTTCCAGTTTAGAGCATGATGGACAAAGCTGCCGAGGACATTTACCTGCGAGTCTCCGAACTCTCGCTTTCATTTCTCTTGGGTTATGATCTAGGCTTAGAACTGCTGCGAGGCAGGGCAGGTACGTCTGACTTGATGAGAGACGGCTATGTGCTCCATGTGACTGTCCCTTTGCGCATGTCCACCAGCCAGTGAAGCAGAGTTTCAGCTTCCCCACACCCTCACCCACTCTGCTACCGTCTTTTCCATTCTGGTCATTCTTCAGTTCAGTTCAGCTCAGCCCCTCAGTCGTGTCCGACTGTAAAGGGCACATCCCAGCCTTGTCTATTCCTCATGGTAACTCTTTGGAGATGGGTACCATCTGCAGCGGATAAAAGAGGGCCTCTGCACATTCCTTCCATGAAGAAGAGGGGTCTATGTCCTTTCCCTCTGGATCTGGGTAGGCTATGTGGCTCCTTTAACCAATAAGATATGACAGAAGTCACATGTGTCAGTTGCCATACCCGAGGCTTCAGAGACCTCTACGTTCTGTCTGTTGGAATGCTGGCTCTGGGAGGCCAGACTGCAGGCTACAAGAAAGCCCACGTGGCCACGAGGAGAGGCTGTATGGAAGAGACCTCGGCCAGCTAGTCCCCGGCCACCCAGCCCTCCCAGCCAAGACATCAGACAAGTGAGGGAAGGAGCCACTCTGGACGGCCTCACCCCAGCAGGTGCCACTTGGCTCAGACCAACCATACCCTCTGTGCCCTGTCCTAGCCCACGTGATAAACTGGTGGTTGTTTCACATCGTGAAGTTTTGGGGCAGTCTGATGCTGCCACAGATACTCAGAAGCAACCGCCATCTCCATTTTACAGAGGAGGAAATCAAGGTACACAGAGGTGACATACCGTGGCCACGGCCTCACACTGGGAAGAGTCAGAGCTTGGGGTGAAGCCAAGAGGCATTATATCCCAGGTCAGAACAGGTCGTGAGCACACTGTGTGAATGAACGCTGGTTACTCAAGAGTGATCCGAGACAGACTGGTGGAGGACTTAATACAACAGACTAGAAGCTGGACTCCCATTTCCAGTAGCCTGATTTCATCAGAAATGAAGTGTGTCTCTCTGGACTGGCACCAGGGAGACCAGCCTCTCTGGGACCTCTGACCTGATCAGTGCTCAAAGGCCAAAGCGGGGGACGGCGCTCCATGCTGTGACATCGCCTGCCTCCCACAGGTCCCCACTTGTCCACAGCTTGGATCAAAAGAAAGAAGGAGGTCCCAGGCCAGGGCCGCTAGCTGTATACATCTCTTTCTGTACCATGGAGTCCACGACACCCGAGCACAGACACACCGGATAAGCTACCCATCAGCTGGTGGGACTGAGAGGATTTCTATAATCTAAATGTCATCAGCGCAGAGCCTCCTCGTAGGGACTGAAAAAAAAAAAAAAAAACCACCTCCAAGGGCCACAGAAGCATCATACTAGGTGCCTTCTGTTATGATGCAGACATGCTTATTTGCATATAAGCACATGGAAACGGTCTTCACTGTCAAAGAAGAGCACTGTATTCCATTTCTTAAAACACAGGACTCTCTCGGTCTGCTTGCTATGCGCCTGCTTTCAGTAGGGCCTGAAGTGCAGAGAAATTTTCTCTGCCACAAAAGACACACACACGCAGGATGGATGCTGCTGGCAGGTGGCAGGGGAGTCAGGAAGGCTCCCACGGGGACAGGTGGTGGCGAGCTGCAGAGCACGTGTGCTCTCCACAGGGGGCAGCCACTACCCGCGGCTGATGCTGGCCGGGCGGGCGAGGAAAAGCACCCAAGGGGTGGGGGGTGCGAGTGGAAGACAGATCTTCGCTTTTCCAAGAGAAGCTGGAAATCCTGATTTTTTTTTTTTTTTTTTTTTTGCATGACATTCTATAAATGTCAGCCGCTTAGTCCTCCCTTCTTTTTTCCCAGAAGCATCCAACATGTCTGCAGGCAGGATTGGGCCCACCGGTCAACCTCTGACCTCTATATTTAAAACCTTTGCATCAGTGCATCTCTAGACCTTGAGTTCATAAAGGACCTTCTCCATGCTGCATGCAACCTTGGGCCTCCTGGCAAGACAAACGCAGGCTTTGGGAAGCCTTGACGTTTTTAAGGCTAGTAAGGCCTGGGCCCCTCTCTGTCTATCCAAGCGGGCTTTCCTCCAGAGCTCTCATCATGGGTGGAGACTGGGTCTCTCATCACAGGAGGAAGATGGGCTGGGATTTGAGATAAAAAATGTCCCAGGATCGCCCGTCCCTACCACCTTTGCAATCCCCCTGCCGCGGGGGCCCACACCGATCTGCTGTGCCCAGCACACTGCCCCCACAGACCAGTCCCTCCGCCTGGATGCCTGCCACCCCACCCCCCACTCCCAACAACTGAATTCTTCTCGTTCCTCTTTCAAACCTCAAATTAATCACCACCTGTTCTGCAAAGCCTCCCCAATTTTCCAGGCAGAATTTAACACCTCTGCTCCTCATATATATTTTTTTAAAGCAAACTGCGTCTTGGGATTATGTGCTTGGTTCCTTCCAGAACCTCCTTCCCTTTGCGAAGCCTCCCCTTTGCACCTGGCACACACCTCCAGGCCAGCGCTGATACACAGACCGGTTTCCCCGGTAACCTAGGGGATCT
>SJYC01107439.1:0-11127 GCA_006408675.1 Madoqua kirkii | reverse complement strand
CGGGGGGGGGGGGGGGGGTGGAGGGGTGGAGGGAGTCTGCACTCTCAGGCTCTTCACGGGACCAGTCAGTCGGAGAAGGTGAACGATGTTCCGATGAAGAAAGGACTGTTCAGGCTGTTCAAAGTGGGTCTCATTACCTGGTTCCCACCTGGATCCACACCTGGACTAAAGAATCGGCCTTCAAGAGAAGCGCACACACAGGTCCTCGTGGGATCGTCGGTGCCTTGTTCACCGCGGTGTCCCCAGGGGCTGGCGCAGGGAGGCGCTCAGATGTCTGCTGAGCGGCGGGGACAGAGCTGCGCCCATCACGGAGGGCTGCTCTGGGGTGAGACGGGAGGACACGGGAAGCGCGCTCCCGACGGAGCCTGGCACGAAGCAGACGCTGAACAGACGTGGCCCCCGCGCTCTCAGCGCCGCACCTCCAGACGCCCAGAGCCCTTCCGCGGCGCGCCCAGCTGGCTTCCCGAGCCCCGGGGAGAGGCAGGGCTCCGGGCGTCTGGACGTGCGGCGCTGAGAGCCCGGGGGCCACGTCTGTTCAACCCTTTGGGCCTCCAGGCAGAAGCCACGACCCCTGGCCGCTGGTGTGCCTTTAATAAGCTTGGGAACTTCCAGAACATTCTGTCGGTGCTCCTCAGGGCCCCACATCTATCTGGCAACAACCCTGGAGACCCTGTCTTCCTGGCCGAGGGCACCATCTTCCCTGCGGCCAGGAGGATCCGTCCGCACACAACAGGGGAGGAGGAACGTGGAGCCAGCAAAGGACTCGGGAAGGCACTCGATGCCCGAGCCCGCTAGGCAGGGGCCCGGCCGGGAGGCGGCCCCGGGCCGCCCAGGCCTGCAGCCACTTCCTGGCCGTCTCCACGTCCGCCTGGTGAAGGCGCCGGGCGAGGGGAGTTGGAGGCGCAGCATCCCCGCCGGGCGCCCGCAGCGGGGCCCAGAGCGCCACCTGGTGGCCCTCCCGCCGCCGCCATGGAGGGAAGGGCGCGCGCAAGATGGCCGCCTCGGGAGCCCTGTGTGCAGAGAGAGGGAGAGAGAGGGGCGCTTCCCCAGGCCGGCGCCGCCCACGCCTCCTGCGCGCTGAGCCACCACCAAGATGGCTCCCCAAGGAGGCCCAGGAGGGCCCTGAAGCCGGGCTGGGCCTCCCAGGCAGGCCCTCGCCACGCCAGGAGGCACTCACCATGTCGGCCAGGCTGCAAAACTCTTCCAGCCTCAGGAGCAGCCCCTCGATGGTCTCCTCCACCTCCTTCGCCTGAAAAGAGACGATATCCTGGAGATTAGCGAGTGGTTTCCAGGGAGACAAACGCCCTTCATTTTCTTTTTTTTTTAAGCAAACTAAATCTTAGGATTATCTGCCCAGTTCCCTCCAGACCTCCTTTCGCTTTTCAAAACCTCTCTAGCCTCATTTGAAACCTGGCTGTGCTGGTGGCGATCTCGATGCCCGTGGATGCCTCTGGTTAACGGCTCTGGTTAAGGCCACTGAGGACCATCCGCTCTGTGCGTTCTCAAAAGAGAGGAGATAAATAAATACTCACAGGAGAAAATAAAGTGGCCCTTATCACCACCCATGGTCCAGATAAGGAAACTGAGGCTCATAGAAGTGAGGGAACCTGCTCAAGGTCACACAGCTAACCAGCGTCAGGGCCCACATTCTCAGGTAGGTTTGAGTCCTCAGCCTCAAAGCCTGCTCTTATCAACACTGAAAAATGCCTACTGAGAAACACCATGGAAAGAAACTGAACTGCAAGAGAGGCAGAATATAAAACTATCCTTGTATGAACATCAAGAAATGTACATGTTTCACCAATGGAATTTCATTTCATCTCATTTCAACTGGAATGACATGTGCGTGCATGCTAAGCCATTTCAGTCCTGTCCAACTCTCTGCGACCCTATGGACTATAGCATGCCAGGCTCCTCTGTCCGTGGGATTCTTCAGGCAAGAATAGTGGAGTGGGTTGCCATTTCCTTCCCCAGGGGATCTTCACGACCCGGAGATCCAACTCGAGTCTCATCATGTCACCTGCATTGCAGGTGCGCTCTTCCACCACTGGAGCCACCTGGATGCCATGTACCAAACTGGTTAGCCAGTGCAGGAGACACCAGAGATGCAGGCTGGATCCCGGGGTCGGGAAGATCCCCTGGAATAGGAAATGGCCACCCATTCCAGCAGTCTTGCCTGGAAAATCCCATGGACAGAGGACCCTGGTGGGCTACAGTCTATGGGGTTGCAGAGAGTCGGACACAACTGAGCGCACACACGAGGAAGCAGACTTACACCAGGCTTCCCTGGTGGCTCAGTGGTAAAGAACCCACCTGACGATGCAGGAGATGTAGGTTCATCCCTGGGTGGGGAAGATCCCCTGGAGAAGGAAATGGCTACCCACACCAGTATTCTTGCCTGGGAAATCCCGTGGGCAGAGGAGCCTGGCGGGCAACAGTCCATGAGGTCACAAAGAGTTGGACGCAACTTAGAGACTAAACAGCAACACTTACACTAAAAAAGTATTTGTTGTTTCCCTGAGATTCATATTTGACGGGGGGTCCTGTAGTTTATCTGGAGACCCTATTAACAGAGCTTATTTAGCCCTGGGGACTGAGGAACTGGAGAATATGGTCTGACATAGGAGCTTTGAATATTTTGTCACGTCAAGGGTCCAAAACTCAAAAGTTACCAAGACCACGCAGTAAGGTAAATGAATGAAGCAGGTCGCTGGGGCTTAGAGTGACTCAGGAAGCGCTTGCCTAGTTCGAGAGCAGCCAGCCACTCAGAGAAATCAGGACACGTGAGGCCAGGGTTGCCGGAATCTTCCATTTTCAAGAGAAGCCAGAAATTTTAACTTTGTAGAAAATGTCCCAATTTTTAAATAGTGGCACATTTTTTTTTTAATATTATTTTTCCTTTTTAATGTTTCATGGGCCAAGCAAAACAGAACATGAAGGGTCTGCTTTAATCACTTGCATAAAGGAGTAGTTTGAACCCTTTTCCCCCTCAAGCATGTACTATTTCATGACGAATAAAATACCTGCTTTTTTGTCTTTTTTCCCCCTAATAACCAGGCATCTCGGAAGGAAGTTCAGCTGGAACGTGAAGTACTTTCTCTGGCTTACCAGGCCGAATTGCTCTGCTGCAGGGAGGTGTTCCCAGCCGTTTCTGGGCAGGCCTGGCACTGCCCCTCACCTGAAGGCTGCCCTCGGCACCCACTTATCCCCAGAGAAATGTTTATACAGCGCAGAAGGGGCCGCCTACAGCCTAGGCTGCTACCACAACCAAACAACGGCTGCGCACAAAAACCTCTTTCCGGCTGGAGTATAAATAGCACAGAGCTGCAATTTTAACCTCTGGAGCCTTCGTCTCACAGCGGGACTATTTCTGTGCCTGACTGGGGGAGGCTTGACAGGGGAAGGGGACCACAGTGGAAGGGGGACTGGAAACACACAGAAGCTCCCCTCCCGCTCCCCCCCAAAAAAAGCATGGTTTTTAAAAAAGTCCTTAACGCACTAAGGGAGAAAGAAGGAGCTGAGAGGCCACTGAGCTGGGAGGGGGGAGGTTGGTGGCTCCTTCGGACCCAGAGAAAAGCAGAAGAGACGGGAGAGGGCACAGATCTGTGATGAAGCACAGTCTAGATGAGTCGCATCTGTAGCCTGCCAGGCTCCTCTGTCCATGGGATTCTCCAGGTAAGAATACTGGAGTGGATGGCCATTCCCAGGGGATCTTCCCGACCCAGGGGTCAAACCCAGGTCTCCTGCACTGCAGGCGGATTCTTTCCATCTGAGCCACCAGGGAACCCCCAAAAGTGAAAATGTTAGTTGCTCAGTCGTGTCCGACTCTGCCATCCTATGGACTATAGCCCGCCAGGCTCCTCTGTCCATGGGATTCTCCAGGCAAGAATACTGCAGTGGGTTGCCATTCCCTTCTCCAGGAGATCTTCCCCACCCAGGGATCAAACCCAAGTCTCCTGCATTGCAGGCAGATCCTTTAGTGTCTGAGCCACCAGGGAACCCCCAAAATGATCTACACCCCCAGTCCAAACATGCCTGGGAAGATGGAACCCCAGGGGGACACAAAGGACCACTGGCTGGGTGGCCTCTTCCCAAGACACACGTGCAGTTCTTCGCTCGCATGAAGAGCTCTGGACTTCGAGCGTGTTCAGGAAGGAAGTCAGTCCTGAGTTCCAACCCCATCTTCCCTCTGCCACCTGGGGGACCTTAACCCAGTGGCTTCTGCTGGGCATCTGGGTTGGCTCCTGGGACAGGAAGGGCCACACCCACTTGGCAGGGTTTCTAGGTTAACCTCATACTGTGCCTAAGTCCTTTAACAGGGTGTGGGCATACAGTAAGCATGAATAAATCTCTCTCACTAGATAACAGAAGTGGCAAATTACTACACATGAATTATTTCCTTTGATTCTCACAAAAACTCTTCTGCACGTGCCACAATTTCCCCCTTTCTATGAATTGAAAAACAGAGGATCAGAGAGCTTAAGTCACCTGCTCAAGGTCACACAGCTAATACATCCAGGAGCCAGCATCTGACCTCTCTAACTTCAGAAGCTTGTAAGGACCAAGGTTTTCTCTGGGGAGGGGGAAAGTGTGCCCGCCTTATGCTGCCCGTCAACTACGGTCACGCTCACCACCACCCCCGACCTCCACCTGGCACCCAGGGCGGTCACAAAGCACCAGGAGGGGAGTGAAGAAATGATCCGCTGACTGCCTGGTCAGCTGAGCAAAGAACAGGCCCTAAGACATTCCCACCCAACAGGGAGGATCAGCCACCCCACCGTGCCCCACACATCATTCGCCAGACAATTTTCTCCCAGAAAGTGACCCCAGAAATACGATCCTTGCAGGCTGCAACCCACATGCCTTTTTAACCCAGCCCATAAGCAATATGAACGCCTTCACCATCCTTTGCAACTCCCCAGGCAGAAACTGTCCCACTCTGAGGGGAGGGAAGCAAGTGGTTCCTCTTGAAGTGACATTCAGGGCTTGACCGGTGGGGATGGCAGGTGGGCATTTCTTAATACGTGTGAATTATGGCATTTACTGCCTTCTGCCACACCCCCTGATTTCTCCCAAAGTGCCAAGCCAGGCTTCCCAGCCAAGTGTTCCAAAACCCGAAAAGGGGCTGGCCCTGTCCACCAGTGACTGGAACAAGAAACACAGAAAGATCCTCCGCCATCTGTTCTTCTCCGCTGCACAAGTGGAAACTCCATCGTCCAGGTGCTCAGGCCAAATACTTGGGAGGGTCCTTGGCTCATCTTTCTTTCCCACCCCACCCTGTCCATCCTCAGTGCAAACCCTCTCAGTCCTGCCTTCACGATATGCTCCAGATCCCACCGCTCGGGTGCAAGGCACCCCTCTCCCTTGCTGGGCCCACTGCAGTAGCCTGTTACTCTCTAGTCCCCTCCTTCCTCTTTTGCTCCCCTTCAATCTGTTCCTCAGAGATTCTATCGAAACCAAAGCCCTCCTCAGCTCAGAATCTTCCACTCTGCCATCCTCAGCCACTAGGATGGCCACGATCACAAAAACGGCAAGTGACAAATGTTGGTGAGGAGATGAAGCGACCCTCATCAACTGCTGGTGGGACTGTGAAATCGTGTAGCTGCTTCAGAAACAAGTCTGGTTTGGAGACCAACCTCTAAAGGTTAAACATAGAGTTACCCTATGACTCAGCAATGTACCCAAAAGAACTGAAAACAGAGGTTCTTACAAAAAACAAACAAACACTTTTACATTACTCCCAATAGCCCACAGTAGAAATAACTTGATGTTCATAAACTGATGGATGGGCAAACAAAATGTGGCATGAGCGCAGGGTGGAGCACTATTCAGCCATAAAAAAGAATGAAGCTCTGACTCATGCTGCAATGTCGATAATCCTTGAAGATAATCCTTACACGATTCCTTTTACGTGAAACGTCCACAGGCGGCAAATCCAGAGACAGAAAGTGTGTTAGTGGTTGTCTCCGCCATGGAATTGGTGGGGGGTCGGGGGGAGCAGGGAATAATTGCTAGTGGTTATGAGACTTCTTTTTTGGGTGATGGAAACGTTCTGGAATTAGGTTGTGGTGATATCTGCACAACCATAGAAAATATACTAAAAAACACTGAACTGTGTACTCTAAATTGGTAAATTTTATATTGCATGGATTATATCTTAACTTTGACGGTATCTCCCACCTCAGTCAGCAGACACCTACTGGAGGCTTCCCCACCCCACGCCACCCCAGCCCTCCACCTCTCTCTGACCTCATCACTGACTGCTCACTCCCCACCAACCACGCCAACCATGGTCCTCAGCCCAGGGCCTTTGCACTTGCTGTTCCCGTCACTGGCAAAGCTCATCTCACACCTCCTTGCAGCCTTTGCCCATGTGATTCTCCTTTGTGAGGCCTTCCCTGGTCTTGTGGCTTTCCTGCCATGCCCCATCCTGCACAAATTTCTCTGTCACTTTAGCCTGTATCATCATTTAACTTCCTACATATTTGACTTATTTGTTGTCATCTTCCCTCAACAGAATGAAGGCTCCTGGTGAACAGGGGTTTTCGTTTCATTTACCTTGGTGCCCCAGGGCCTAAAGTAATGCCTGGCACACAGTAGCTACTTGTGTTTCCCAAGATAGCCCTCCAACTCTCTCCGTGTCTTTTCGCAATATGACCTCGCCCCTCTGCCCATGGGGAGGCGGCGCCATTCCTTCCCACCTGGGACTTGCTTTGACCAATAAAATGTGGAAGCAACGCTCTGCTCCACGTTTGACTTCCGAGACTAGAGGCCTGCCAGCTTCCCGCTCACCCTCTTGGAAGACAACAGCAAGCAGTTGTGGTCTTCTGGGAGGCCCCAGGGCGAGAGCAGTCCTGGAGCGTGAGAGGCCGTGGAGGAGAACCGAGGCGCCCCGGCTGCCAGCACCACCCGCCCGACATGAGGGAGGCCATGTTGGACCGTGGGCCGCTGCGGACCCCCAGCTGTCTGCAGCCCCGTGAGGCAGCCCACCCAGTGCCACAGGAGAGGATGGCTCAGAGGAGGCCGCCAACCCGCACAATCACGCACTCTAAACTGGGGGTCGTTTTTATCCACTGAAGTTGGGAATGGTGTGTTACCTGGCAACCGGCCACCTATACAATGCTCAGTGAATATTTGTTGCAAGAAAGAGGAGAGGGAGGTGAAAAGAAAAAGGCCAGAGGAAGGAGGAAAAGTGCTCTCCCGGAAGAGGGACAGCCTGAGAACCGCGGCCTGGATAGTGGTGCCTGAGTCCCGCTCTCCCTCTCCTGCTGCAGGGTCCTAACTGTGCCTCTGACCCTGCCTGTGCCTGTTTCTCCATGTGAAAGGGTGTGTGTGGGGGAACTCCTCAGACTTTCTCTGTCTTGAGCTGGAAGCTGAAGAGGGTCTGGTAAGTTCTTTCTCTTGGTTACTCTCGGCAAGAGGCTCCTCCCACACAGGGGAGGACTGGGACCCCCTCGGGTCTCCAAACTCAGAAAGAGACGGAAGCCAGGCAGGAAATGAATACTAGGGAAGGAAGCCAAGCTTACGATGGTGTTTTCCTCACGTCGCTTATTTCAGTTTCCCACTTTTGACAGCGACTTTTTACTTTTCTCTAAGAAACAGCAGCATCAGCAGGATAATAGCTGACACTCAGGCAGGAAGACAAAAGGGAGGGGTGGAGACTGTGGCAAACAGAAGGCCCCTGACCCCATCTAAAGAGGACAGCTGCCACTTGGTTTGAGCAGTTCATTCCAGGTGGAAACGCACCAAAACTGGTTTTATTCAAGATGAACGGTGATAGAGGTCTTTATACACACTCTCCCAATTGGCAAATGTTGACAACTAACCTAAAAAGCTAAAAAACGCTGTGACAGTCAAGCTCCAGGAGATGCCGAAGGACAGGGCAGCCCGGTGCGCTGCAGTTCAGGGCATCGCAAAGAGAAGGACACAACTGAGCGGCTGAACACCAGTGATGGGCAAGCAAGCCTCACTGCAAGCTAAATATGGCCTTCACCCCTCTGGCTTATCAGTCTTTAAAACACAAACATCTATGAAATGTCCAGAACAGGCACATCTTTAGAAACAGAAAGTCAGTTAGGGGCTTCCTGGTGGTGTGAGTGAAGAGGGCCAGGGTTTCTTCTGAGGATAACAAAAGTGTTTTAAGATTGATTGTGGTTGACGGTTGTGCAACCCTATGAATAAACCAAAAGCGGTGAAATTACTAAAGCCTTTGACTGTGTGAATCACAACAAACTGTGGAAAATTCTGAAAGAGATGGGAATATTAGACCACCTTTTCTGCTCCTGAGAAATCTGTATGCAGGTCGAGAAGCAATAGTTAGAACTGGTCATGGAACAACGGAGTGGTTCAAAATTGGAAAAGGAGTACGTCAAGGCTGTATATTGTCACCCTGCTCGTTTAACTTATATTCAGAGTACATCATGTGAACTTCCGGGCTGGATGAAGCACAAGCTAGAATCAAGATTGCTGGGAGAAATATCAATAACCTCAGATAAGAAGATGATACCACCCTTATGGCAGAGAGTGAAGAGGAACTAAAGAGCCTCTTGATGAAAGTGAAAGAGGAGAGTGAAAAAGATAGCTTAAAACTCAACATTCAAAAAACTAAGATCATGGTATCTGGTCCCATCACTTCATGGCAAATAGATGGGGAAACAATGGAAGCAGTGACAGATTATTTTCTTGGCCTCCAAAATCACTGCAGATGGTGACTACAGCCATGAAATTAAGATGCTTGCTCCTTGGAAGAAAAGCTATGACAAACCTCAGTTCAGTTCAGTTCAGTCGCTCAGTCGTGTCTGACTCTTTGCGACCCCATGAATCGCAGCATGCCAGGCCTCCCTGTCCATCACCAACTCCCGGAGTTCACTCAGACTCACATCCATTGAGTCAGTCAGTGAAGCCATCCAGCCATCTCATCCTCTGTCGTCCCCTTCTCCTCCTGCCCCCAATCCCTCCCAACATCGGAGTCTTTTCCAATGAGTCAACTCTTCACATGAGGTGGCCAGAGTACTCGAGTTTCCAGCTTTAGCATCATTCCTTCCAAGTAAATCCCAGGGCTGATCTCCTTCAGAAAGGACTGGTTGGATCTCCTTGCAGTCCAGGGGACTCTCAAGAGTCTTCTCCAACACCACAGTTCAAAAGCATCAATTCTTCAGTGCTTAGCCTTCTTCACAGTCCAACTCTCACATCCATACATGACTACAGGAAAAACCATAGCCTTGACTAGACGGACCTTAGTCAGCAAAATAATGTCTCTGCTTTTGAAACTAGACAGCATATTAAAAAGCAGAGACATTCCTTTGGCAACAAAAGTCCATCTAGTCAAAGTTATGTTTTTTCCAGTAGTCATGTATGGATGTGAGAGTTGGACCATCAAGAAAGCTAAGTGCTGAAGAATTGATGCTTTTGAACTGTGGTGTTGGAGAAGATTCTTGAGAGTCCCTTGGACAGCAGGGATATCAAACCAGTCCATCCTAAAGGAGATCAGCCTGGGTGTTCATTGGTAGGATTGATGCTGAAGGTCCAATACTTTGGCTACCTGATATGAAGAACTGACTTATTAGAAAAGATCCTGATGCTGGGAAAGATTTGCGGGAGGGGGAAGAAGGGGATGACAGAGGATGAGATGGTTAGATGGCATCACTGACTTGACGGACATGAGTTTGAGCAAGCTCCAAGAGTTAGTGATGGACAGGGAGGCCTGGCACGCTGTGGTCCATGGGGTCACAAAGAATCAGACACAACTGAGTGACTGAACTGAACTGAATGAAACTGTACACTTTAAATGGGTGGACTGCACATTACGTGAATTATATCACAATAACACTGCTTACACACACACTCTCTCTCTCTGGAGAATCCTCCTAGAAAACACAAGGTCCACACAGCCCAGGACAAGGCTGCTGAACAGCTACACCTTTTGTCACAACATTTTTTGAAAAGCCAGACGTTAGGATTTTTATGCGAAAACTCCACATTTTCTAGGGTTGGCATCTACTTAGCATTTTACAAATAAGATCACCCGGCCAACCAGAGGATACCCACGTGCAGCCAGACCAAGTCTGAGGGGTGGGGGTGGGTTCAGCTTTTGCTTGACACGGTGTTCAGCCTGACCTTGTCCTCTGTCCCCCAGCCAGGCTGGGCCACAGTCCATGAGTGCCGGGTGGGAGTGAAAATGAGCCGGGCCCAAGGACTGTGAGCCCTGCCTACACCCAGGGCGGGCAAATTAGGAACTCCTCCTCTTCTCCAAAAGCACTCATGGTGGCCCCTTCAGACGGCAGCGAAAGCAAAGGTCTTTAGCAGAAGCAGTCTCGTCTCTGAACAGGATGAAAGGGCTGGATTGATATCAGAAAAGAAAGATCCTGGGACCTGGGGCCAGCCACGAATGAAGGCCTGGAAACAGAAAAGGAAGGAATTCTCCTTCCTTGAGCTGGAATCTCAAACCCAGAGGGGCTGGCCCATCAGATGATAATCCACTTGCCGAAGAGGAGACGGGGGAACTCCTTCCTCTAGGCCCCCAAAGCAGCCCAAGTAAGAATTCTCATCTCCGAGGGACCCTTGACCTTGAGGTCTAAATGTCCAGAAGGGCTGACTGTTCTCGCCCCTGACCCTGACAAGAAGGTTAATTTGGCAACAGCAACTAAAAAAAATGGTTTTTTTAATGTTAATTTATTGGTCTTTGGCCACATTGGGTCTTAGCTGTGGCACACGGGCTCCGCTGCCCCGCAGCACGCAGGATCTCAGTTCCCTAACCAGGGATCCAACCCAAGTACCCTGCGTCGGAAGGCAGAGTCTCCAACGCTGGACCACCAAGGACGTTCCCCTTACATTTTCAAAGCATGTATCCTTGGGCCTTGTCAATCCCCGGAGAGGTATTCGTCCTCCAGACATATTTGCACAAACGCAGAATGATGTAAGTACAGAGGTGCTCATTGTAATAGACCGTGACAGCAAAAGGAGAGGAACGGTTACCTAAATTACCGTTCAGATCGACAATGAGATTGTTTGGCGGCTCGAAGCTATTGGCGCCCTCGCTGTGCACTCACATGTAAAGCTAAGCCACAGCGAGCGAAGACAGCAAGATGCCAGTGGGGGGCGGGGCCATGGGCGGGGCCATGGGGGCAT
>SJYC01107437.1:0-22228 GCA_006408675.1 Madoqua kirkii | reverse complement strand
GCCCCTCATGATTACCCTGCTTCATCCACCCCAGGGCCTTTGCAAGTTCTGTTTCCTCTCCTGGGACATTTTTCTCCTCCTTTTCAGGCTGGTCAACTCCTGTTCATGCTCCAGAGCTCAGCCGAAACTGAGGTCGCCTCAAGGAAGCCCTCCCTGACCACTCCCAGACAAAGCGGGGGTCCCTCTGCTACTCGGCCTCCTGGATCTCCGTGCTCCCTCTTCCCTGCACACTCCTCAGGGGTCTGGAGAGGCCGGCCCCACCCAAGCCTCCCAGACACTCTCCACCTCATCGGCCATGCTGCGCTCTCCACGGCATTCATCACAACGCAGAGGTCTTGTGTGTTACACGCTTACTGTAAGAGAGTGGGGCCAAGAAAGGGGGGCCCTTGTGTGGTTCACTCCCAGCACACAGCAGGGGTTTGAGGTGTTGAAGGACCCACATCCCTAAGAACTCCAGGGCACCCCCAGGACTAGAGTCCGAGACTCTGACCGTTCCATTTAAAAACCCAAAGTGGTCCAAGGACATGGGCTGCTACAGGAGGCCCCAGACACCCAGGCCTGATCCCAAACCAGGCTTCCCTTTCCCAGCTCATTTGCCCATCTCTACAAACAGCTACAGCACCGGGGAACTGCTAATGAATTAAGCTTTAAGTAGATGCTGCAAGTGACTCCACTAGGGCAGTTTTTGCTTCTTTCGGTAAATAAACTTCAGCAAGAGCTCGAAACGCCTTTATTGCTGCGTGGAGCTAGAGGGAGTTCGGCTCTTCATTACAGCCCTTACAAATAAGCATGAGCCAGCTCATGTCTGAGTTAGAGAGAGCCCCAAGTGAGCAAATGAAGTGAACGCATGCAGCTCCTCCTGGAGGCTGTCCCTAATCAGACAAAATGAGGCTGAGCCCCTGGGCACAATGACATCTTGCTGCTGAGCGTAAGGTGGAGAAAGAACAAGAAAGACACTCAGGTTACTTAAACCCTTAAGCAGGTACACAGCCTCAATGCCCATGCTGGGGGCGTGGTTCAGAAATTACCAGACATCCACAGGATGTTGCTTATTTGGTGAGGCCCTCAGGTTTCACAGTTATGAGGTTGACATAGCAACATCCTAACTCCTGGGTCACAGCCAGGATGCGATGACACCGTCCACGAAGAGTTCAGCATGCCACTGGCACATAGGATATGCTCAGAAAATAGGAGGGATTATTATGTACTGGTAGTCATGTATGGACGTGACAGTTGGACCATAAAGAAGGCTGAGTGCCAAAGAATTGATGCTTTCGAACTGCGGTGCTGGACAAGACCCTTGAGAGTTCTCAGCAAGGAGACCAAACCAGTCAATCCTAAAGGAAATCAACCCTGAATACTAACTGGAAGGACTGATGCTGAAGCTCCAATACTATGGCCATCTGATGCAAACAGTCGACTCACTGGAAAAGACCCTGATACTGGGAGAGACTGAAGACACACAGAAAAGAAGGCGACAGAGATGGTTGGATGGCGTCACTGACTCAATGGACACGAGTTTGAGCAAACTCTGGGAGATGGTGAGGGACAGGGAGGCCTGGCATGCTGCAGTCTATGGGGTCACAAAGAGCTGGACACGACTTGCCAACTGAACACCACCATTATGTAAGGGCAGGACACTAGGAAGCTAAGAATGACGAAGACCTACACTCTCCAGCATAGAAGCTGCCAGCCTCTTACGACTATTGAAAGTGAAAGACGCTCAGTTGTGTCCGACTCTTTGCGACACCATGGACTGTATAGTTCTCCAGGCCAGAGTTCTCCAGGCCAGAGTACTGTAGTGGGTAGCCTTTCCCTTCACCAGGGTATCTTCCCAACCCAGGGATCGAGCCTAGGTCTCCCGCATTGCAGGCGGGTTCTTTACCAGCTGAACCCTGGGGGAAGCCCTTACGACTATTAGATGTGGCTGGTCCACACCTGGGTGTGCTGTGAGCGTAACATCCCAAGCCTGGTTTTGAAAACTTAGTTCAAAAAAGAGAATGCAGAAATTTCATTGATGGAGAAGGAAACGGCAACCTACTCCAGTACTCTTGTGTGGAAAATTCCATGGATGGAGAAGTCTGGTAGGCTACAGTCCATGGGATCGCCAAGAGTCGGAAATGACTGAGCAACTTCACTGGCACTATAGTTTACTCATGATTCAAACTGTCCCCAGCAAATAAGTGGACCTTGAATTTAAAAAAAAAAGAAACACAAAATTATCACTGAATTCTTTTTACATTGATGACATGCTGAAAGGACATTTTGGATAGTTATTTTAAATATATTGAAACTTGTACATCTTAATATTATAGCATTGTATGTCAATTAGATCTCCATAAAACTGGGAAAAATATATTGACAATTTCACCTGTTTCTTCTCCCTTTTTGTATGGCCCCTAGAATATTTAAAATGTTAAAAAAAATAAAATTATTGGCTCATATTTGGCTCAAATTATATTTCTATTGGACAGCTCTTACATTTTGACATGGAAATATGTCCATACTATTTTTTAAACAGATAGAATTCACATATTATAAAATTTAACCTTTTAAAGTGTACAATTCTGTGGTGTTCAGTGAATTCACAAAGTTGTACAACCATAGGCAGTAATTCCAGAACATTCTCATCACCCTGAAAAGCCTTGTGCCTTGCTATTAAGTCACTTCCTATTTGTCCACGCTATTTTGAATAACGAAAAGCAAGTTGCAGAACAGCATTCTAGTATCAGGCGGGTTTTTTGTAAAAACTAATTATGTGTAATTATTAGTACACATGCCTACTTACATTTGTAAATGCATTTTTAATATGCTTGGCATGATGTACACCAAACTGTGGAAGATGGTTATCTCTGGGAACCAGAACTGGAGTGAGAGAGAAAGATAGAAGGTGCTTCCTCTTTATTTTAAATACTGCGCAGCACTTCTGAGATTTTTAGAGAGAATGGGTTGATTCTGGCCCTAAATGAGTCCGGGTGAACTTGGAAAAATAACTTTTCCATGGCGCTGTCAACATACTGGCTTCAGCTGGAAGACGGAGAATCCAGCGTTAGACCCACTTTTTATTCTGTGCTTTTAAAACAGCAAGAACAGCCAGAGATGAGGTATTTTTCCTCCTAGCAACAGAAGCGGACCGAGGGCCGGTGCATCCTCACAGACGCAGCCTGCCTGCCTCCTGCGGGAATCTGGCGTCAGCTCAGAGCCGAGCAGGCCCAGCGCGCGGGCAGAGGCGGGACCAGGGCTCGCCGCCCCGAGGGCCCGGGTTTGCAAAGGGCATCAGCTCGGAGCGCGCCTCCCTCTGGCATCCCGGTGGATGCCGGTGGCGGAGGAGCGGGGGTTCGGGGAGAGGGGGTGCTCAGGTAAGGATGGGAGGCGAGTCTGGGCCCCTGAGAGCCGTGTCGGCTGGAGGACGGGGCGGCAGCGACCTGACGCATCTCTGGGTGACCCTGGGCAGCCACCGCGCCGCCGAGGAGGGACCCCGGGGCCTCCCGTGCGTCCCCGGAGCCCCAGCGCCAGGTACCAGAGAAAGCTGCTGGGAAGCCGAGGGTCCGGGCTCAGCGCTCAGGGATCCCCCCACCCCTATTCGTCCACTCCCCCGCTGGGGCGCGCAGCCCTTGACACCCCCAACCCCGAGACCCGCTTCCCCCACTTCCAGGAGCGTCCCCTACCTCGGCCCCGGGCTCGGGGGTCAGGAAGACCGCGAGCTCGCGCGCCCCGCCGCGCACCGGCTCCGGCCGATCAGCGTCCACGAGCAGCATCACGAGCGCGGCACGGTCCAGGCGGCGGAGGCTGCCCGGGAGCCCGACGCCGCGTCCCGGCCTCGGAGCCCCGCCCCCGGCCCGCTGCACGCCCCGCGGCCCGCCTGGCGGAGGCGGGGCCGGTGCGCGCCGAGCGGAGCGCCGGGCCGAGTGGGCAGCGCCGCCCAGTGGCGCGCCGGCTCCCTGCGCCCGGCTCCCACACCACCTGGCAAACCAGCGTCTCAAACTGGCTTCCAGACGGCCATCACCGGGGGCTCCTTTAAAACGCCCCAAGTCCAGGCCACACACAATCTCTAGGGTTGGAACCTGGGCATCTGCATGGTTGGACGCTCGCCAGGCGATTCTAACACACCGGGGAGTTTGAGGACCGTGGGTCCAGACTGCCCCGTTGCATTGAAATCCGATGGAGCAGCGGGTCCCAGCTCCCACGGCACTTGTGGCCCAGGGAGTTTGTTGAAGGAGAAGGGGACAGAGGATGAGACAGTTGGAGGGCTTCACCGATTCCTTAGAGTCTGAGTTTGAGCAAGCTCCGGGAGTTGGTGAAGGACAAGGAAGCCTGGCGAGCTGCAGTCCACTGGGTCGCAGAGCGTCAGACACGACTGAGCGACTGAACTGAACTGGGAAGTTTCTAAAACCGGAAGTCAGACCTCACCCCAGGCCTATTCAGCCAGAGCCTCTGGAGGTGGAGCTTGGGCATCAGTGGTTTGTAAAGCTCCCCGGGTGGTTCCAGCGTGCATTCAGGATAGAGAACAGCTATCTTAGAGGAGCCTTTCACTTAAAGACCACCCCTCCCCCATCACCCCGCCCACCGAGCCTCTCCTAGGACGGCAGCTTGTTTGCGCCTGGCTGACAATCCTAAAAGTTAGGGAAGCTGGATGTAGCGATCCTCTTCCTCCCCGGGGCAGATTTTAAAATAAACTCCACACGGAATCCTTAAGCACACTAAATTTGACCTCCACCCCCTAAGAGGCTAGTCTAGACTCCTTAATTGTTCAGTCGCTCAGTCCTGTCCGACTCTTTGGAACCCCACGGACTGCAGCACGCCAGGCCTCCCTCTCCATTACCAACTACTGGAGCTTGCTCAAAACTCATGTCCACTGCTGATTCGGTGATGCCATCTAACCATTTCATCTGCTGTCGTCCCCTTCTCCTCCCGCCTTCAATCTTTCCCAGCATCAGGGTCTTTTCCAGCTCTTTGCATCAGGTGGCCAAAGTATTGGAGCTTATTCAGGATGGACTGCTTGGATCTCCTTGCTGTCCAAGGGACTCTCAAGAATCTTCTCCAGCACGACAGTTCGGAAGCATCTAGTCTTCAATGCTCAGCCTTCTTTATGGTCCAACTCTCACATCCATACATGATTACTGGAAAAACCATAGCTTTGACTAGACGGACCTGCTAGTGAGTCAAGTTTTTAAAATGTAAGGAGGTATCCAGAGGTCTAGCAGTCTAATTTTTCCTATGATTATTTTTCTTTTAAAGTGTTAGATTTTTTTTTTAATCGGGCTCGGCTTAGGGCTAAAATAAGTATACAGGACTCCCCTTATCCTCATCCTGTTAAATCTGAATTTGTATTTTATCCGACAAGCTTAGGTAGGTGGGGCGACACTGTAGCCTTGGTGTGTCTTTAGGGTAATCCATCTTCCCCCTTCCACAGCTGTCCACTGCTAATTGCTTTACACCGCTGCCCAAATAGCTAGGCTTCAGACCAGAGGAATATTCTGGAAAATTCTTGGCCAAGACTTGGGCCTCAGGTGCTAAGGAAGAGGATTTAATAGAAACTCACTAAACCTGCCCTTGGACATTCATTGCTGTCCCGAGGCGTCTGATGCCCAGAGCTCTTCTGCATCGCACAAGACAACCAGCCCTCACCCCTGCGCATGGAACCGGCTTCAGATTAGCCAAACAGGCCTAAGTGCAGCAAACTTCCCCTGATGGAGGAATCTCAAAAACACAATGCTAAGAAAAAGAGAAGGAAAGGGGGCGGGGAGCAAGTCACAGAAGGCTCTGTAGGGCACGCTGCCATTAACATAAAGTTTTTAAAACACGCGAAACCGCACTATATATTGTTTATGGATACAGACATATGGAGTCAAAGTATAAAGCTGTGCACGGGGGTGCGGCGCCACATTCAGGAAACTGGTTACTTTGGGGTGGCGGAGAGGAAACTGGAGGGTACGAAAGGGTTTCAATTATGTATTCCTAATGTTCTATTTCTTCCGCTGATGCTTGTTACAGTATTTAAACTTTAAAGATGCCCAATATGACTCATTGGAGGGGGGGAAAAATAGGAAAACCAAAACCCTAGGGTGTTAGCTAAAAATGCTGCTTACCCTGGCCCCCTTTTCCTGGAGATGAAGTGTCGGGGGAAGAGATCTTCGCTCTGCACAGGCGTCGAGGGGATTCCTACCCTGGGCCAAGTTGGCTTGCCAACAGTCATTTTTGCTTCCAGTCTTCCCCCGCTCCTCCCCAATGCAATGATGCCTTAGAAACATTTTCTTTAAAATGCAGTGCCCGGAGCCCCACCCCAGCTTTCGGAGTCGGAGTCTTTGGGGAGAAGGGGCGCTGGGCGGGGGCACTCTGCAAAGCTCTGCGGTTGCCTGTGATGTACGCAGGACCCCCAGGATAGCCCAAGGAGGGTCGGCGGGCTCAGGAGCCCCCGTGGAGGGGCCAAATGAATGATCTGGAACAAAGAAGACAATTACAAACACGCCTCCCCGGGCCCCCGGAGGCGCTCGGGGCGACCCCGGAGCCGGCGGCGCGCCCGCGGCCTGGAATGCAGCCCGCCGGGCCGCACCCTGCCCGAACCAGTCTGAACCAGCTGCGGGGACGGGGCGCGGCGCGCTCGCGAGCTCCCCCTGGCGCCCGCGCCGCGCCCTGAGCCTCTCCAGCCTCCTGCCCGCCGGCTCCCTCGGCGCTGGGGCTGCGGGCGCCAAGGCCGCCGGGCCCCGCGACCCCCGGGAGAGCGCCGCAGCCGCCCCCGGGCTGGGCCCTCCAGACGCCCCCCAGCCTCCCACCGCCCACCCCGTCTGGCTTCACCTCCAGCTGCAAAATGGTTGCCTGTGTGTGTCTTTTCAAGGTCACTTCTGTCCACTCAGGCCTCAGGCACCCGAAGTTCTAGATGAGCGTGGTTGCCAGACTCAGCTAAGCATTGGAAACTCCTGGAGACTTCCAGAAAAATACCGATGCCCAGACCGCTCCCCAGAGACTGGGACTTAATCGGGCAGGGGACCGTGGCCTGGGTTGGGGAGGTTGGAATGATTCCCCAGGTGATTCTGTGCGGCTCCAGCGCTGGTTATCTCTGTGGGCCTGTGAATCCGCAGCTGCCCGTTTCTAAGGTCCGCTGGCCTTACTGAGAATGTGAAAGCTTCCTGGGGGCCAGTCTGTGTTCTAAACTCTTCACATAGATGCTTGCCTTGAATCTCCACCGTACCCTGGGAGACAGGGCCACTCTGCTGATACCCATTTTCGAGATTAAGAAACGGAGACCTGTCGAGGTTAAATCCCTTGCCAGGAACTATAATTAGCTCCAAAGAATTGATTGCTTTCCAACTGTGCTGGAGAAGACTCTTTTGAGAGTCCCTTGGATAGCAAGCAGCTTAAACCAGTCAATCGTAAAGAACATCAACCCTGAATATTCATTGGAAGGACTAAAACTGAAGCTCCAATACTTTAGGCTCCTGTTGCAAAGGGGCGATTCCCTGGAAAAGACTGATGCGGGAAAGATTGAAGGCAAAAGGAGAAGGAGGCTGCCAAGGAGAGGATGAGATGGTTAGATAGCATCACTGACTCAGTGGACATCAATTTGAGCAACCACTAGGAGGTAATGAGGGACAAGGAAGCCAGGCACTCTGCAGTCCATGGGGTCACAAAGAGCTGGACACGATTTAGCGACTGAACAACGCAACATATTGATGATTAGTAAATGGAAGAACCCAGGTGCTTACCTGCTATTCCCATCCTGCCTCCAACAGGATGGCCCTGCTATTGGTCCTGGGGCTGCCACCTCAGCCCAGCCTGGCCTGCTGGGAAGGTGGGCAGCTGCCCTGCCCCTGTGCCAGACCCCTACCCCCCTTTTCACTGCCCTCCCAAAGGACCAGTGAGCAGTCTCCTCCTGCTCAGTTCCCCAAGTGAACTTCAGGTTCAGCGGTGCAGTTCAGACCCCGCCCCCAGCCCTCCCTTGCCAGTGTGTCCTCTCTGAACCCTAAGATGCCAATGGGGGCCCACAGAGCAGATCTCGGACCTGCAGGAGGCAAGAGAGACCCCCAGAAGACAGACTGTTAAGGGGCCTCCTGGTCAGGAGCAGCCCCCAGGAGTGAGGGTCTCCCTTTTGGCGGGAGTGTGTCCTGGGCATCCCTCCTGCCTCACCTGAGTGCTGGCCCTGCCGTGGCGCCTGACCCTGTGGGCTGAATGTGTGTGTCCCGAGTTCATACACTGAAATCTCAACCCCAAGGTGATGGTCTCAGAAGGTGGGGACTTGGGGAGGTGGTTAGATCATGAGGGTGGAGCTCTTCCCTGCTGTAGCGCGCTTACAGAGGTGAGCAGGAAGCCCAGGCTGGGCGTCTAGTCCACAGGGAGATCTGCACCACGTGACGGCCACGTTGTTGACCCCAAGACGCAGGAGCTCCTGAGGGAGATACACACACACACACACACACACACGTACATATGAAAAGTGAAAGTGTTAGTTGCTTAGTCCTGTCCAACTTTTTGTGACCCCATGGACTGTATAGCCCACCAGATTCCTTTGTCCATGGAATTTTCCAGGCAAGAATACTGGAATGCGTAGCCATTCTCTTCTCCAGGGCATCTTCCTGGGGCTCGAACCAGGGATTGAACCTGCGACTCCCACATTGCAGGTAGACTCTTCACCCTCTGAGCCACCAGGAAAGCCTCACATAGGCATGTGTGTGTGTGTATGTATAAGTATATATATATATATATGTACATAAACACACACACACACAAGAAAAAAAGAGAAAGAGACCCCGAGAGCGCTCCCTGCCCTTTCTGCCTTGTGAGGACCCATGGAGGCTTCCAGCAGCCTGCATCCTGGAAACAGGCCCTCACCAGAACCTGACCCTGCTGGCTCCCTGATCCTGAGCTCACAGCCTCCTGATCTGTGAGAAATAAATGGCTGCTGTTTATAAGCCGTGCGGCTAAGGCGTTTTGTTATAGCCTGGCCCCAAAGAAGACATTCACAGGAGTGTTAGATTTTCACATCACCATGCTTAAACGCTCAACAAACTGTGGAAAACTCTTGAAGAGATGGGAATACCAGAATACCTTACCTGCCTCCTGAGAAATCTGTGTGCAGGTCAAGAAGCAACAGTTAGAACTGGACATGGAACAATGGACTGATTCAAAATTGGGAAAGGAGTACGTCAAGGCTGTATATTGTCATCTTGCTCATTTAACTTATATGCCGAGTACATCATTTGAAAAGCTGGGCTAGATGAAGCACTAGCTGGAATGAAGATTGCTGGGAGAAATATCAATAACCTCAGATATGCAGATGACACCGCCCTTATGGCAGAAAGTGAAGAGGAACTAAAGAGCCTCTTGATGAAAGTGAAAATGGAGAGTGAAAAAGCTGGCTTAAAAGTCAACATTCAGAAAACTAAGATAGTGGCATCCAGTCCCGTCACTTCATGGCAAATAGATGGGAAACAATGGAAACAGTGACAGACTTTATTTTGGGGGGTTCCAAAATCACTGCAGATGGTGACTGCAGCCATGAAATTAAAAGACACTTGCTCCTTGGAAGAAAAGCTATGACCAACCTAGACAGCTTAGACCCAACCTAGACAACTAAAAAGCAGAGATGTTAATTTGCCAATAAAGATCCATCTAGTGAAAGCTATGGTTTTTCCAGTGGTCATGTATGGATGTGAGAGTTGGACTATAAAGAAAGTTAAGCACTGAAGAACTGATGGTTTTGAACTGTGGTGCTGGAGAAGACTCTTGAGAGTCCCTTGGACTGCAAGGAGATCCAACCAATCCATTCTAAAGGAAATCAGTCCCGAATATTCACTGGAAGGACTGATGCTGAAGCTCCAATACTTTGGCCACCTGATGTGAAGAAATGACTCATTAGAAAAGACCCTGATGCTGAGAAGATTGAAGGCAGGAGAAGGGGATGACAGAGGATGAGATGGCTGGATGGCACCACCGACTCGATGGACATGATTTTGAGCAAGCTGTAGGAGTTGGTGATGGACAGGGAAACCTGGCGTGTTGCAGTCCATGGGGCAACAGAGAGTTGGACATGACTGAGCGACTGAACTGTACTATGCTTAAATGTCTGTATCTTTCAACATGGTGCCCTTTGACAGTCTGCACAGACATTCAGCTGCAGCGTCTCTCAATAGGAAAGGAAAGCTTAGGAAGCCGTGGGTCTGCACTGTGGCATGGCAGTTAATGAGATGCCCTAGTTGGCACACTCTGCCTCACTCGGCCTCAGTTTCTCTCTGGCCTCTCGGTCTGTGAAGGTGTCTGGGTTCTGCCCCCGGGACCCCTGGACACGCCCCACGCCTACCGGGCTCCACATCAGAGTCCCGTGTGTCTCTTGGAGGCCTCTGCTGCCCCGGGGCTGACCACCCTCCCTGCCTTTCTGCCTAGTCAGCTTACCCTCTGCTACCTCGTACCTTCTGCTAGGTTGTAAGGCCACCATCAGACGGGAGGTTCCCGAGGCAGAGCCCGTGTCGGCTGTTTGGGGGGCTTACCATAGCAGTCCAGTGGCTGCCTTTGCACATACAAGTCCATCCTCAACAAGCACGTTTCTCTAAAATTCAAAGTCGCTCTCCTGCTTAGCGTCTCTGCCTCCCCACCAGCAAAATGGTTTAGAACAGAACCCCTCTTGAGAGAAGCGCAGTAAAAAGCCAGGCTTTAAAAGCATTTTTCGAACACAGTTTTGAAATGATCTCCCTATAGTAATGGGAGACAGCACAGCCCATTCTTTCTCTGTGAAAGAAGGCTTCTAATTCTCCCCAGGAATTTGATCCGTTTTTCACTGTGGCTTTTCTTTCCGCAACAGAGCTACACAAAGGGTCTTGTAGCTTTGGAGGCAAGGGGCCAAGGGTTAAGGTTCAAAGTGCTCCCTGAGAGTCGTTTGGCTTTCTGGCTAGTGCTGCGTGTTTCCTGGGAAGTGAGGGAGAATCACGGGTTTAGAGGAAAGAGGAGCTTTTACCCCTCCAGCTACTGAAATATGAGGCTTCCCTGGTGGCTCAGTGGTTTAAGGGGGAAAAAAAATCTGCCTGCCAATGCAGGAGACCAGGGTTCGATCCCTGGGTTGTAGAGATCCTCTGAAGAAGGAAATGGCAGCCCACTCCAGTATTCTTGCCTGGGAAATCCCATGGACGGAAGAACCTGATCGTTACAGTCTGTGGAGTCACAAAGAGTCAGACACGATTTAACAACTGAACAAGTTACTGAAATATGGGTCCCAGGCTGTGTGTTCTGCCTCCGTCTAAACAGACGCTGGAGGCAAGATGCAGCCCAGGGAAGTGGGAAGGGGCCGGACTCAGGGGACCCAGGCATGAGCTTGGGGCCTTCTGCAAATTCTCCTGCTGGCCAGAGGCGAGCTGGGTGTGACAGGCCCACGTTTCCTAATGCAGAACCTTGGGGCCAGCGGGTTTCAGAATCAGGGCTCCCGGGTTTTGGAGGGGGCAACACCCTGTTACTGAGCTTTGTGTTTCTCAGCAGAGCGTGTCAGCACTCACCTTCCATGAACTAACTGGAGGCCTTAAATGAGTCTCCTGCCAGTTCGGCTCAGGTTTTGCTGGTCATCGCATTTCTGTTGGCCCGATGGAGAAAAAAGCAAGTGGTTTTGTTCCCTGGATTTTAAAAGTACCACAAAAAAAAAAAAAAAAAAAAAAAGAATTGCGGCCTTGATTTTCTGTTTTGCAGCTGGGAAACGGAGCTCAGGAAACTGTGGCCCAGGCCCGCGCGTGTAGCTGAGCAGGGCTGGGTTTCACCTGTGGCTCCTCTTGTATCATGCTGAGATGGATGGGAAGTTAGAAAATGAAGTGCCCTGGTAAAACGATATTTGTCAGACGATTGGGGACGTGGGAGTATATTTGTTTTCCTGCTTTAGGAGCCTGTGTCTCCTTTCACTAGGGTTCAAAGGCCCTTTGCTGCCCTTGGCGTTACATGGCATGGCATTGTCTGCACAGTAGGCTCTTAGTGAATGAGATTCTGCTCTACACGAAGCCTGCAGGCACACCGGCAGCAGACGGCGAGCCAGGAGGGGCCTCTGGCTGCAACAGTGAAGTTTAGCAAAGAGTAAAGAAGAAGCATTTACTTTTTGAAGATATGAGAAACCGCATCTATAACGTGACAGAATTTTTTTAGACTTCATAAAAAATAATTTTGTTTGTTTACTTTTGGCTCTGCTGGGTCTTCACTGCAAGGGCCTTTCTCTGGTTGAGTGAGTAGGCGCCACTCTCTCGTGGTGGAAGAGGTTCTCATTTGGCGGCTTCTCTTGCAGCGGAGCGGCGGCTCTAGGGGTGTGGGCCCCAGTAGTCACGGTTCCCGGGCTCCAGGGCACAGGCTAAGTCGTCATGGCGCACGGGCTCAGTGGCTGCAGCACGTGAGATCTTCCCAGACCGGGGATTGAACCGATGTCCCTGGCATTGCAAGGTGGATTCTTAACCACTGGACCACCAGGGAAGCCCAAGAGATAGGTTTTTAATCTCTCTTGATGAGGAACCAAACCCTTGTCCCCTGCATTGGGAGGCAGATTCTTTACCACTGAACCACCAGGGAAGCCCAAGAGAGAGAATTTTTTAATTGATTTTAAATTTAACTTAAAACAGTGAAATAACACAGTTGCTATAAAGTCAGTGAGCAGAGGGTGCTTTAATTAAACCATACAAAAAGCAGTACAAAGCATGAGAAGTACACAGTCTTCTGGTGCCTGAAGGGCCCCTGCCAGGTTCAGAGTGAACCTCTGGGAGGGAGCCGGCACAGTGACTTAACAGCACAGCCTCTGGAGTCAGCCACCAAAAGCTGTGTGATCTCAGTGGAGTTACATAACTTCTCTGCGCCTGAATTTCCTCACCAATAAAGTGGCATGATACAACTTCATGGTGCTGCTGACATAATTCAGTGAGACAATCTACATCAACTGCGTTAAGCACTGGCTGGCATAGAGTAATTGCTCAGTAAACCCTACATTATAAGTGGAATATCGACAAACTAGAGTGTTTTCCAGGGAGGACAGAGAGGATGGCCAGAGAGGTAACGTAGCTGGTGGTGGCAAGGATTCGGGCACCAAGAGCGCATTTAATAGACGTCTGTCCAGCCGGGTCAGTGGTAACGGATGTGCCTGCAGTACAGGAGACCCAGGTTCGATCCCTGGTCAGGAAGACCCTGCAGAAGGAAATGGCAGCCCACTCCAGTGTTCTTGCGTGGAAAATCCCATGGACAGGGGATCCTGGCGGGCTGCAGTCTGTGGGGTTGCAGAAAAGTCAGACACGACTGAGCGACTAAACAGCAACTGTTAAGACCAACTGAACATGAAGTCAGTTTATGAGCGATTTGATGTTCATGGGACTTCTCAGTGGGCACTAGCAGTAAAGAACCCGCCTGCCAATGCTGGAGATGCAAGAGATGCGGGTTCAAGCCCTGGGTCGGGAAGACGCCCTGAAGGAGGAAATGGCAACCTGCTCCAGTATTCTTGCCCAGAGAATCCCATAGGCAGAGGAACCTGGTGGCCTACTGTTCATTGGGTCAGCACTGCGTGGCAAATAGATGGGGAAACAATGGAAGCAGTGACAGGCTTTATTTTCTTGCGCTCTAAAATCACTGCAGATCTTGACTGTAGCCATGAAATTAAAAGACACTTGCTCCTTGGAAGAAAAGCTATGACAGACCTAGACAGCATATTAAAAAGCAGAGACATCACTTTGCGACAAAGGTCTGTCTAGTCAAAGCTATGGTTTTCCCAGTGGTCATCCATGGGTGTGAGAGTGGGACCACAAAGAAAGCTGAGCACCAAAAAATTGGATGCTTTTGAACTGTGGTGTTTGAGAAGACTCTTGAGAGTCCCTTGGACTGCAAGGAGATCCAACCAGTCCATCCTAAAGGAAATCAGTCCTGAATATTCATTGGAAGGACTGATGCTGAAGCTCAATACTTTGGCCACCTGATGTGAAGAACTAACTTGTTAAAAAAGACTCTGATACTGGGAAAGATTAAAGGCGGGAGGAGAAGGGACGACGGAGGATGAGATGGTTGGATAGCATCACTGACTCGATGGACATGAGTTTGAGCAAGCTCCGGGAATTGGGAATGGACGGGGAAGCCTAGTGTGCTGCAGTCCATGAGGTTGCAGAGAGCCGGACACTGACTGAGCGACTGAACTGACTTCACGTGATGGTCATGTGCCTTTATGACGTGTGATGACAGTTTGAAGGGACTGGAGCTGTTCTGCCTGGAGAAAGTTTGGATTATCTAAAGGAATATTTGCCAGGAAGGGGTCAAGGAATTCTATGGGGCCTCTGAGAAAAGAAAGGGCCTCCCTGGTGGTGCAGAGGTTAAAGCGTCTGCCTGCAATGTGGAAGACCTGGGTTCTATCCCTGGGTTGGGAAGATGCCCTGGAGAAGGGAATGGTAACCCACTCCAGTATTCTTGCCTGGAGAATCCTATGGATGGAGGAGCTTGGTGAGCTACAGTCCATGGGTCGCAAAGAGTCGGACACGACTGAGTGACTTCACTTTCACTTTCTGAGAAAAGAACAGCTGAGCCAGGAACATGAAAATTCAGAGCAGTCCCACCTGCCTGGCTGTGCAGGCTGGTCATTGCAAAACTCCAGGACATCACTCACATAGACAATAATGTGCACGTCACCCTCTGGAGGTGTGTGGAACTCCAGCCCACTGGTGGATCGCACCTCATCCCCACGAATGGGTGGAACCAGAGGAGATAGTGGGATAGACTTTCCGAGATGAGGTTGCTGGTTAGTTGACTTGCTAAGGAAGTAAGTGAAAGTCACTCAGTCACATCCAACTCTGTGACCCCACGGACTGTAGCCCTCCAGGCTCCTCTGTCCAAGGGATTTCCCAAGTAAGAATACTGGAATGGGTTGCCCTTTCCTACTCCAGGGGAATGGACATGGGTCTCTGGCATTGCAAGGGGATTCTCTGCCATCTGAGCCACCAGTTCAGTTCAGTCGCTTAGTCGTGTCCGACTCTTTGTGACCCCATGAATCGCAGCACGCCAGGTCTCCCTGTTCATCACCATCTCTTGGAGTTCACTCAGAATTCACGTCCATCGAGTCCGTGATGCCATCCAGCCATCTCATCCTCGGTCATCCCCTTCTCCTCCTGCCCCCAATCCTTCCCAGCATCAGAGTCTTTTCCAATGAGTCAACTCTTCACATGAGATGGCCAAAGTACTGAAGTTTCAGCTTTAGCATCATTCCTTCCAAAGAAATCCCAGGGTTGATCTCCTTCAGAATGGACTGGTTGGATCTCCTTGCAGTCCAAGGGACTCTCAAGAGTCTTCTCCAACATCACAGTTCAAAAGCATCAATTCTTCTGCTCTCAGCCTTCTTCACAGTCCAATTCTCACATCCATACATGACCACAGGAAAAACCATAGCCTTGACTAGACGGACCTTAATCGGTAAAGTAATGTCTCTGCTTTTGAATATGCTGTCTAGGTTGGTCATAACTTTTTTTTCCAAGGAGTAAGCGTCTTTTAATATCATGGCTGCAGTCACCATCTGCAGTGATTTTGGAGCACCAAAAAATAAAGTCTGACATATGATACACCCTAAATCCATTTTCAGAGTGTTTGATTGAAATTAAGTGAATCTTAGGCTTAGAAGAAGCACAAGTTAAAAATCCACTGTTAAATACTTATTGATTTTTGCTTTGTGATTTTCTTGAGTAATCTTATTTGGAAATCCATGGTCTCCCATTGAAAAGGCAAGCTAATAACCTGTGTCAATTAGGAATTCCAAATCACAGAGGACAGACCGTGGTGGTTTAAACAGTTAAGATTTTATTGTTCCATCTGAGAAGAAATTGTGGAAGGAGGAGGCTGCTAGCATGGGTTCAGCACCTTAAGGAAGTCAGGATAGTGATATTTACAGTCGTTTGGGTATTTTCCTCATGGTACCAAAATGGCTGCTGCATCTCCAGCTATGAGGTCCGTGTCACCTGGGCAAGGTTTAAAGGATATTCCTCCCGTCTGAGTCAGCTCCCTTTAAGGAAGTTTCCAGAAAACTTCACTCAACATTTTTTACCTACATGTCTTGGGCCACATTATTGCAAAGGAAAATTGGAAGTGTTCTTTTTTTTTCTAGTTGGCAAATTGCCTATCTGCCAAAATATGGTGGTTTTGTTAGTGAGGAGGAAAGGAAAAATAGATTTTGAATATTTATTAGCACTCTCTGCCACAAACCTCCACAACCCTTCTTTTCTCTTCTTTTCCAGTGATGCAGAATAAAATGGCAAATTGAAACCTGTTTTTGTTTCTTGATAATTGTTCTTATTAAATGGTCTCTTTACTCTGCACCCAAGGCAGCCCACTTTAGAATGTCCAGAGAAAATTAAAAAAAAGGAAACCTGGGAAATTCTGAGTCATAGAATACTTTCTAAATCACAGCAGAAAGAAAAAAAGGACTTTAAAAAAGAATGGAATTGGGAACATCCTGTGTCTTTCCCAATTTGCTTCAGTTTTGAGTTGGTAAAAGTCATTTTTAATCCTTAAAATACTAGAAGGCTTTCAATCAAGCCTTCTTAAGTAAACTCATTCATGAGAGAGTTTATTTCTATTCTGTATTGTCTTTCCTTTTTGTAAATACCATAGAACTTGAGTGTTTGCTTTTTCATTTGTTAGTTTATTTATTTATTCTACGGTTCCATTCAACAGCCAGACAGCTGGGTTATAGAAATGCCAATTATGAATTCCCTACAGATCTGAGTACTGAATTCTCTACAAAGCTAGTTTGATTTTTTTTTTTTTAAGTAAGGCAAGCTAACTAAATTTTCAGCAAACTTTAGATGAAGAACTCAGTGCTATCCTTTAGTACGATATGTTGTGGCAATCAGAAGGGAATTTTTGTGTCCATAGAAATATATATTTTTTAATCAAAGGTTAAAGTTATAAGATACAAGAAGGAATAGAAGTTTTATCTATCTGTTTAGATGATATTACCAGTTTCACATCTAAGCCTTAGAAAAGCACTTTATAGTTTGCAAAGAACATCTCTTGTTTTAGCATCATTACAGATATCGTTAGAGAGAGGGTTAGTATGCACACTGTTTTAGCCACATGTCAATGTGCTTGAGACTTACTTCTGCCCTTCCTCATGACTCTTCCATTGCCCCTGTTAACAATTTGATAAAATTAATGATCACCACAGCATCATCCAGAGTGTGAGCTTTCCTGATAAGAGAGCCTTTATGGTTAACAGACATTTGGTCCTGTAAAAAATCCCTAAAACTTTCTGGTCCATAAGACACAAGGTCCATAAAACGTTTTGTCCATGCCAAAAAGTTCTTGATATTTGCAGGACCATTGGTCCTGTCCAAAGTATCCATAAGACATTTTGTGCATGCCTCAAAGTCCTTGATATTTGGTCATACTGTTCAGTTTAGTTGCTCAGTCGTGTTCACTATTTTCGACTCCATGGACCGCAGCACGCCAGACTTCCCTGTCCATCACCAACTCCCAGAGCTCGCTCAGACTTATGTCCATCGAGTAAGTGATGCCATCCAGCTCTCTCATCCTCTGTTGCCTCCTACTCGTGCCTTCAATCTTTCCCAGAGTCAGGGTATTTTCTAATGTTTTGCATCAAGTGGCCAAAGAATTGGAGCTTCAGCTTCAGCATCAGTCCTTCCAATGAATATTCAGGACTGATTTTCTCCAGGATTGACTGGTTTGATCTCCTTGCTGTCCAAGGGATTCTCAAGAGTCTTCTCCAGCACTACAGTTGGAAAGCATCAATTCTTCAGTGCTCAGCTTTCTTTATAGTCCAACTCTCACATCCGTACCTGACTACTGGAAAAATCATAGCTTTGACAGTATAGAACTTGGTTGGCAAAGTAATGTCTCTGTTTTTAAATACGCTGTCCATGTGTGTTCTGATCATGTCGTATCCTGGACTGTGAACCCCAGGAGGACACAATGAGGTGTGTTCTCTTATGTGCCCTACGTAGGGCTAAGCCCTGAGCTTTACACATTGATTCACTGGAAAAGACTCTGATGCTGGGAGGGAATGATAACAGGAGGAGAAGGGGACGACAGAGGATGAGATGGCTGGATGGCATCATCGACTTGATGGACATGAGTTTGGGTGAACTCTGGGAGTTGGTGATGGACAGGGAGGCCTGGCATGCTGCAATTCATGGGGTTGCAAAGAGTTGGACACTACTGAGCGACTGAACTGAACTGAACTGAACTGAATCACACTTTGGTTTGATGGTGGAACCAGTGGGCATCTCTGGGGATCAGGGATCAGTCATTTGTGGAGGAGGTGATGAAATGCATGAATGACTAGGGAGGAAGATTTAGAAAATGTCTCAAATGTTGTGCAGCAAATTCAGAGAAGAAAAGCCACACGTGTATAATGGAGAGGGATGTATATTTGTGTTGGCAATTGCTCCAATTTCATTTGACATCAGATATTCTAAGTAAAGGAAAATTCAGAGATGAAGAAGTTGCTGGGAACTGAGTTGAATGGAAAAATGATGATGATGTTTTACGACTATTGACTTTGTTCAGCTAAAAAGGAGCAGAGTGCGTATTTATGAATAATGATACCTTGCATGAATGACAAGATGCTTAAGGTGATTACTGTAATTCTAAAATCATTGAAGGCCAGTACATAGCTACTTAATGACCACAAAAAAACAAATCATAAAATGGGAAAAAAATAAACTTTAATGGCTAACCAATATTAATAAGTCAAAACAAATTAATCCCTTGCTTTAATTTGGTAATATTTTAACTCTATCAGATGTGAAAAGCCACAGATGTTGTGTTTCATTAATATGGAATTAGTCATGCAATCGCATATTTTAAAAAATTATTATTTTGTGTGCCTCAAATTAAAACTTTTCAAGAAATTAGTTTTGAGGCTCAAAGCATATTATGGGTGTGGTTTTCTCTGATTACAAACAGGCCTATTTTCTTCTTACTAAGAGATTTCTGTGTTCTCCTTTTGTTTGAAGAAGACTAACCAAATTGCTTTATATTTTGTTATCGACTGAGGTTGAAAATACAGCTTGGAGTCGGGGGTGTGCATATCACTCACATTTCAGGCAAATCCCATCCAAGACAGGAATCTGTGGGTCTGCAGTGGGTGTCTCACTGCAGAAGTGATCTCTGCCCAGGTCTAGAGTCACGAAGCAGAGCCAGATAAAGGGCATCCTTAAAAACAGGAGAAGTCACTTTGTCCTGCACTCTTAATTTACAAATAAGGAAAGAAGCTTGAAGAAGTCATCTGTCCTGCCTCTGTCACCCAACAGTTAAAAAAGAGCCCAGAAGCAACTACTTCCTTGTGTCCTTAGGGTTCTACAAGCAAAACCTAAATCCTTAAGGTGGCCCTCGAGGTTTTGCAGTTCTGGCCTCAGGTTGAGCGTTCCATCTCCACTTATCCTGCTCTTCGCCTGTTGTCTGCACTTGAGCCATTGGTCTTGTTTTAAATGTTTGGCAACACCACGCTCCCTCCTACCACAGGACCTTTGCACAAGCAGTGGTTTCCTTTCCTTTCTTCTTTTGCACTTTGTTAGACTCTGATGCCTGCAGGTCTTGGCCTCAGTGGTGCCTTCAACACCTGTCCCAGGTCAGGTCTTCCTATTTTACTCCTAAGCCGTATTGTGTATCTTTCTTTGTTTATATTCCGTTGGCCAAAGCAGCTCGTATGGCCAAGCCTGATGCCATTGGCAGTGGGAAGGCTATTGGCAATGAAAGGCTATTGGCAAATCATCCTCAAGGGAAAGTGGGTAAAACAACACAGTTTACTCCCAGGGCCAGTAAGGGCCAGGCTCAGTATACGCTCTGTAAATGGCAGCAATGCGAATAAATGTAAAAGAAAGTGGAGTGGGGAAGAGAGGGAAGAAAATCTTCATTCATAACAGGGTCATAGTTTAGTGGAGGAGGGATGAACAAACAAACGTACTGTGATATGGTAATTGTCCTAATGGAATGAGGTCAAGAGTACAGTTGATAGGGCTCAGACTCTGATGTCTGATAAACCAGATTCAAATACATACTTGCTACTGACTTGGTCCATTGCTGACCAGCTGTGTACCAGCTGTGTACCTGTGAACAAGTCTTATGATCTCTCTGAGCCTCCAATTTTGCTTTCTCTTTAGAGTTGCTGAGGATTAAAGTGAAAGTAAAAGTTGATCAGTCGTGTCCGACTCTTTGTGACCCCATGGACTACACAGTCCATGGAATTCTCTGGGCCAGAGTACTGGAGTGAGTAGCCTTTCCCTTTTCCAGAGGATCCTCCCAACCCAGGATTGAACCAGGGTCTCTTGCATTTCTCCCTCCTACCACAGGACCTTTGCACAAGCAGTGGTTTCCTTTCCTTTCTTCTTTTGCACTTTGTTAGACTCTGATGCCTGCAGGTCTTGGCCTCAGTGGTGCCTTCAACACCTGTCCCAGGTCAGGTCTTCCTGTTTTACTCCTAAGCGGTATTGTGTATCTTTCTTTGTTTATATTCCGTTGGCCAAAGCAGCTCGTATGGCCAAGCCTGATGCCATTGGCAGTGGGAAGGCTATTGGCAATGAAAGGCTATTGGCAAATCATCCTCAAGGGAAAGTGGGTAAAACAACACAGTTTACTCCCAGGGCCAGTAAGGGCCAGGCTCAGTATACGCTCTGTAAATGGCAGCAATGCGAATAAATGTAAAAGAAAGTGGAGTGGGGAAGAGAGGGAAGAAAATCTTCATTCATAACAGGGTCATAGTTTAGTGGAGGAGGGATGAACAAACAAACGTACTGTGATATGGTAATTGTCTTAATGGAATGAGGTCAAGAGTACAGTTGATAGGGCTCAGACTCTGATGTCTGATAAACCAGATTCAAATACATACTTGCTACTGACTTGGTCCATTGCTGACCAGCTGTGTACCAGCTGTGTACCTGTGAACAAGTCTTAAGATCTCTCTGAGCCTCCAATTTTGCTTTCTCTTTAGAGTTGCTGAGGGTTAAAGTGAAAGTAAAAGTTGATCAGTCGTGTCCGACTCTTTGTGACCCCATGGACTACACAGTCCATGGAATTCTCTGGGCCAGAGTACTGGAGTGAGTAGCCTTTCCCTTTTCCAGAGGATCCTCCCAACCCAGGATTGAACCAGGGTCTCTTGCATTGCAGGCAGATTCTTTACCAGCTGGGCCACCAAGGAAGCCCAAGAATAGTGGAGTGGGTAGCCTATCTGTTTTCCAGGAGGTCTTCTCGACCCAGGAATCAAATCAGGATCTCTGAGCTACGAAGGAAGCCTGGACTAGCAAGTAGAACATCACTTCTGTAGGAGCCCAGTAAGGGATGGTTACCGTCACAATGGTAACCCCCCAGGGACTACATATAAGTGCCTGGGGGAGGGTCTGTAGAGGAGGTTGATGGTACCCAGCCCAGAGGCCTTTATCCCTGTTTCCTAGCTGCTATGAGCATTGGCCGTTCATCTATTCTCAGCTGCCTGTCTTTTCCAGGAAACTGCCCTTGGCCAGTGGACGCCCATTTGGCCTGGGGCATTAGACAGCTAATGAACGGCTGATTCACGGTCACAAAGGCAGCGCCACTGCTTCCAGTGGGACCAACTCTGAGTGTGTTTATCTTCCAGAGCGCCCGCTCCACCCATGGGGTAAGTCAGGACCAGACCTGACCTGAGGCAGCATCTGTTGGCCCTTTCCCTTCCCTGTCCTGCAAGCCCTCCCTCCCTTCTGAATCCTTCCTGAAGAACTCTGTCCCAGCAGGTCACATGACCTGGCTCAGGATCCTTGTCACGGGCTCTGCTTTAAAGGACGCCTGACCTCAGATAGGGTCAGTTTCAGAAAAATGGGAGGAGAAGGGGTGACAGAGGATGAGATGGTTGGATGGTGATACCAACTCAATGGACATGAGTTTGAGCCAACTCTGGGAGAAGTTTAGCACTGAGGTGTCTGGGGCACTGTAGTCCTTGGGGTCGCAAAGAGGGGGACACAACTTAGCAACTAACAGCAACAACAAAAAGGCTGTCTGAGCAAGGTCTGGAAGGTTTTTTGAGAAGCTATTCATCCACTCAAGATTTTCATGATGAGTAGGAGTTGGGCAGAGGATGGTCCAGCCAAGGAAAAGCATTCTAAGGTGAGGTAATGGCATATGCAAAGATACCCCAGCTCTTTGTTTATAAAATGAAAGCTTTCCCTCTTCTTTATGACTCCTGGAATCAGAATGCTCCTGATGGTGGATAAACTGTTACTGTGGACAACAGTTGACCACTGGGGCTTCCCCAGGTGGCTCACAAGTAAAGACT
>SJYC01107431.1:0-11681 GCA_006408675.1 Madoqua kirkii | reverse complement strand
TACTACCCAAAGCAATCTATAGATTCAATGCAATCCCTATCAAGCTACCAACGGTATTTTTCACAGAGCTAGAACAAGTAATTCCACAATTTGTATGGAAATACAAAAACCCTCGAATAGCCAAAGCAATCCTCAGAAAGAAGAATGGAACTGGAGGAATCAACATGCCTGACTTCAGGCTCTACTACAAAGCCACAGTCATCAGGACAGTATGGTGCTGGCACAAAGACAGAAATATAGATCAATGGAACAAAATAGAAAGCCCAGAGATAAATCCAGACACCTATGGACCCCTTATCTGTGACAAAGCAGGCAAGATATACAGTGGAGAAAAGACAATCTCTTTAACAAGTGGTGCTGGGAAAACTGGTCAACCACTTGTAAAAGATTGAAACTGGAACACTTTTTAACACCATACACAAAAATACACTCAAAATGTATTAAACATCTAAATGTAAGACCAAAAACTATAAAATTCCTAGAGGAGAACATAGGCAAAAACACTCTCGGACATAAATCACAGCAAGATCGTCTGTGACCCACCTCCCAGAATATTGGAAATAAAAGCAAAAATAAACAAATGGGACCTGATTAAAATTAAAAGCTTCTCCACAACAAAAGGAACTATAAGCAAGGTGAAAAGACAGCCTTCAGAATGGGAGAAAATAATAGCAAATGAAGCAACAGACAAAGGATTAATCTAAAAAATATACGAGCAATTCCTGCAGCTCAATTCCAGAGAAATAAACGACCCAATCAAAAAATGGGCCAAAGATCTAAATAGACATTTCTCCGAAGAAGACATACAGATGGCTAACAAACACATGAAAAGAGGCTCAACATCACTCATTATCAGAGAAATGCAAATCAAAACACAATGAGGTACCATTTCACGCCAGTCAGAATGCTACAATCCAAAAGTCTACAAGCAAGAAATGCTGGAGAGGGTGTGGAGAAAAGGGAACCCTCCTACACGGTTGGTGGGAATGCAAACTAGTACAACCATTATGGAGAATCGTGTGGATATTCCTTTAAAAACTGGAAATAGACCTGCCATGCGACCCAGCAATCCCACTGCTGGGCATACACACCAAGGAAACCAGAATTGAAAGAGACACATGTACCTCAATGTTCATCACAGAACTGTTAATAATAGCCAGGACATGTAAGTAACCTAGATGTCCATTAGCAGACCAATGGATAAGAAAGCAGTGGTACATGTACACAATGGAGTGTTACTCAGCCATTAAAAAGAATACATTTTAGTCAGTTCTAATGAGATGGATGAAACTGGAGCCTATTATGCAGAGTGAAGTAAGCCGGAAAGAAAAACACCAATACAGTATATTAACGCATATATATGGGATTTAAAAAGATGGTAACTATAACCCTCTATGTAAGAAAGCAAAAGAGACAAAGATGTATAGAACATTCTTTTGGACTCTGTGGGAGAGGACGAGGGTGGGATGAATTGAGAGAATGGCATTGAAACGTGTATAATATCATATGTGAAACGAATCGCCAGCCCAGGTTCAATTCATGATACAGGATGCTCCGGGCTGATGCACTGGGTGATCCAAAGGGACGGTATGGGGAGCGAGGTGGGAGGTGAATTCACGTTTGGGAACACTTGTACACCCGTGGTGGATTCTTGTTGATGTATGGCAAAACCAATATGATATTGTAAACTAATTAACCTCCAATTAAAATAAATAAATTTATATTTTTTAAAAAAGAATTGTCAAGTTGAGAAAAAACACTAAAGGAGTGAAACACTGTGTCAGACCAGAGGATACTGAGGAGATGTGAAAGCTGATCCAATATGGTGCCCCGGAGTACATCTCAGAGAGAAAAGAGTGTATTAGCAGGAAAAAACAAACCGGATGGAATCCAATAAAATTTAAATTTTAGTTATCAAAAAAAGAATAGAAATGCAAAGTTATGGTATGGGGAGCGAGGTGGGAGGTGAATTCACGTTTGGGAACACTTGTACACCCGTGGTGGATTCTTGTTGATGTATGGCAAAACCAATATGATATTGTAAACTAATTAACCTCCAATTAAAATAAATAAATTTATATTTTTTAAAAAAGAATTGTCAAGTTGAGAAAAAACACTAAAGGAGTGAAACACTGTGTCAGACCAGAGGATACTGAGGAGATGTGAAAGCTGATCCAATATGGTGCCCCGGAGTACATCTCAGAGAGAAAAGAGTGTATTAGCAGGAAAAAACAAACCGGATGGAATCCAATAAAATTTAAATTTTAGTTATCAAAAAAAGAATAGAAATGCAAAGTTAAATAAAGGTAGATAAAGAAGATACATACATGTTAAAGATTAACTGCAAGGGGAAAAAACAGTAGGAAAAACAAAGGAATAAATGTAGGGGGAAAAATGAGTTTTTAAAAATTGAAAAAAAAAAAAAGAAGGAAAAAAAGGAAAGGAAAACTCCACAGACTGCAAAAGGCCAATGTAGATGCAGAGGCTTATAACAGCAATAAAAAGAGTGATTAAAAAAAAAAAAACATTCAAAAGCTTAATTAGATTTCATAGTGCTAATAAAACCGACATCTACAACAGAGTGGGGGAAAATGGAAAACAGAAATGTCAGAAAAGAAAAAAAAATCAAAAGAAACTACAGAACAAGTCAAAATAGAAGAATAATAAATGTTTTTCTTGAGTCACTGCTGTCAGTGTCCTTTCCCTCGCTGGGAGTCACAGTTCACCTCACCTCCGCAGGTTGCCCTCTAACAGTGTGTTGGTCTCTGGGCCTGCTATGAGGGCAGCTTAGACTCTAATCTGGTCCTACTCCTGTGTCTGCTTGTTTCCAATGTCCACAGCTATCAGAACTAGCACATTTTCTTATGTGGGAGCTCTCAGTGTCCTTTTATATATTCCGTAGACACAGGATCTGCCTAGTTGATTGTGTGGACTTAATCTGCAGCTTGTACAGCTGGTGGGATGGTTTTTGGTCTTCCTTAGCCACACTACTCTGGGTTTCAATTGTGTTTTTATTTCCACCTCTGCAGGTAGGTCGTCCACTGGGCTTTACTCCCGAGGCTGCCCTGGAGGACTTGGGTCTGCCCCATTGAGGGCCAGGTATGGAGGTGGTGCAGCTGCTTGGGTCACAGGGACCCTGATAGCACCAAGTGTGCAGGGACACAGACTGCCTCAGCCACAGGAGTTATGGCCCTATCAGAGTTAGGTTGGTTTCTTTGTTTGTAGTTATGGCCCTGTCAGAGTATGTTTTTGTTTGTTGAGCCTCTGGTAGCTAGCAATCAGAAGGCCTCTTTGGCTAGTCTTTCTCCGTAGCTCTGCTGGTTCAGGCATTTAGAGGGTTCCCTTGCCAGGTGTCCTTCTCTGTTGTTCGGTGTCAGGCACATAGAGGACCCCCGCCCCTCCTGCTGGTGTCCTACTCTGTGGATCAGCACTTCAGGCACTTAAAAGGGCACCCTGGGTAGGGTACTACTCTGTACTTCGTGGGTGATGGGCCAGCCTCGCTATTGTTCAGCTGAACAAGAGAAAGCCTCATTCATTGTTAATGGGGATGTAAAATGGTACAGTCATTTTGGAAGCAATGTCTTACATAGCTAAACACTGTTATACCTTATGATCTATCAGTTTTCCTCCTAGATAGTTCACCAAATGATTTGAAAGCTAATACCCACACAAAAACATACACATGAATTCTCCAGGCCAGAATACTGGAGTAGGTAGCCTTTTCCCCTCCTCTGGGGATCTTCCCAAGCCAGGGATCGAACGCAGGTCTCTCAGTCTGGAAAAGGTTATACACTGCATGATATCAATTATAGCACATTCTAGAAAAGGTAAAACTGTAGCATGAATAAAAAACAGCAGAGGCTTTTTTGCTTTTGCTTCAAAATACTTTTATTAGTTTGGATACAGTTTGTCAACACTCAACTGTTCTTCCTTGATGTGAAAATCCACTCCATCAGGGTCTCCGGTCTCCTGTAACTCATAATGTAATGTTATTCTGTGTATCACCAATAACCTCATTATTGGGACAGTGGTGTTTATCACCGGTTGCCACACTGAGTTTCAGATTCTGCTCCCTGGACACAAAGTTCACAAGTTTCGTCTCGACCTGGGTTAAGGCACTGCACGTAGAGTCTTTGTAGGGGGAAGCCTTTATCTTCTTTCTTCCTGGAGGGCGAGATGAACAGCCCGGATGGCCAGGAGGAGTGCACACGTTATTTTCGTCATCGCCTCCGGGAAACTTCAGGATCACCAAAAACATGAGGAAGATGAACAGCCAGTGCGACTTGCTCCCAAACCAGCCTGGGGCATGCTCTGGTTGATTCTGCCGAATTCGGAAGTGCCTTCCGCTGGGCACCAACCACGGGAGCTCTTCAGCTTCATCTCTCAGGACATAAAACACATAGGCAAAGACAAACGAGATAAACGTAGGCCAAAAAAAGAACCATATTACAGACCGCATTGTGAGCTGAGAAGTGGCTCCTGGTGCGCTGGTCTGCGCTGGCACCTGGAGACTGAGGACCAGGCAGGGCTGGGCCCTTGGTGACGTCACAGAGGGCCCCGCCCCCACCAGAACCCATGTGGCCATGGTATGACTTCAGGGCAGAGGGTAAGGAGGCCTGCAGGGGTCAGCCGAGAGTAGGGCTTAAAGGGACATGGGGACATTTCCAGTGGGCAATTGGAAAAGAGGCGAGGAGTGACAGAGTGCCATCTCCATGCCAGTATATTCTTTTGGAACCGGGTGTTCTACTGGGAGGGTGGGTCCATCTTCTATTTTTATTTTTCCATTTGTTGAGTCCAGACACTGTGGTGAGTGGAACAGACACAGGGCATGTGCCCCTGTGGAGCAGAGAGCCAAGTGGGAAAGAAAGATATTAAACCAGAGGCCACAAACTAGGAGCCACTGATGTTTTGTGTGGCCTACCACTGTTTCTAAAAATTTCTGTGCTCAGTGCTAAGTCCTGTCTGACTCTTTGCCACCCCATGGACTATAGACTGCCAGGTTCCTCTGGAGAAGGAAAGTCAGGGGCATCATCAGTGATGTGGTAGAGGTGGGCAATGGGGTAAATACTCTCTGAGATCCCTCCCAGATCAGAGGTTCTATGATCCTACAAGGCAATTTCCCAGAGGGCAGGGATGCACCTCCCAGGCAACAAGCAGTGGAGCTGGCACATCTCTGGGGAATTGCTGAGTTGGCAAAACTACACTAGCTCTGATGCAGGTGTGGATGAGCAAGTGCTGGGTGCACTCCTCCTCCCCGTCTGTGCATGTCTAACTGGCACATGGGTTTGAAGGTGCCCTTGCTCTGCAGGTGTGGCTTGAGAGCTGTGTTCCTTCCTTCTCTAGGAAGACGGCCCTTCTTTGTGCTGTGTGAGTTGATGATCCAAATGCATGTGTATGGCTGGAGCACTCGGAACTTTGCCTTTCTGTCTGGACTGGTGGTTTTTACACTTGAGTGTGTATCTGGGTCACCAAGAGGGCTTGCAAAGACCCATTTTGCTGCATCTCAGTCCCCAGTCAGTCCTGGATGAATGTTGAAGACTGGCACTTCTGCAAGTCTCTGGGCAACACTGAGAGCCACCTCGCAATGGCTTCACTCCCAAAGATGTGGCTTCCCTCTGAACGCTGTGCACTGAACCTGAGGGCCCAGTGGGAGTGGAGAGGCAGCAAGAGCACCGAACTGGACCCTGAAGACCAGGGTTCTATAGTGCACCTTCACTCTAGTGAGCTGTGTGACCTCAGGCAAGCCTCAGCACCTCTCTGTGCCTGTAGCTGCCTCGAAGGCACAAGAACGCGATGAAGTTGGTGACTGCTACTCTGGGTGTTTCTGAATTTCAGAGTTGGTCTGTCACTCTTGTCCCCAGGCTAGTCTGCCTAATTGGGAAGCCAGATACCCCCACAGCACCCCACCCCCAATCATCCAAGTGCCCACTTCTGTCCACAATCACTCTCAGCTGGAGTGGTCCACTTGCTTGGGGATCTCCTACAGCCAGCCCTGTGTATGGAGCCCAAAGGGTGAAACTGGTGTCTTCCTCTTAGAGATCCACATCTACCACTTGCGGGTATGTGTGTCTTGCATATGCTATTTTAAATTCCTTTTAGCACAGAGATAAGGATACAGAATGCTAGAGCTAGTCTCCTGCCGGTAAATTCTGATGCTAACGACTTACTGTGTTACCTTGGATAAGTTAGTTCACATCGTTGAACCTCACATACCCGACTTTAAAATGGAGAAACAGTACCTTCTTCATGGGATTGCTGTCAGGACTAAATATGATCATGTTTGCAAGGCCTTTACTCCTGGCATATAGTGAGTGCTTAACATCATAGCTTTTGCTTCTCAAAAAGAAGCTATTGACCCTCTTTATAACACTAGACATTAACATTATAAGATTAAACAATGGAAACAATGAGAGACTTTATTTTCTTGGGCTCCAAAATCACAGCAGATGGTGACTGCAGCCTTGAAATTAAAAGACGCTTGCTCCTTGGAAGAAAAGTTATGACCAACCTAGACAGCATATTAAAAAGCAGAGACATTACTTTGCTAACAAAGCCCGTCTAGTCAAAGCTATGGTTTTTTCAGTAGTCATGTATAGATGTGAGACTTGAACTATATATAAAGAAAGCTGAGCACCAAAGAATTGATGCTTTTGGACTGTGATGTTGGAGAAGACTCTTGAGAGTCCCTGGGACTGCAAGGAGATCCAACCAGTCAATCCTAAAGGAAATCAGTCCTGAATATTCATTGGAAGGACTGATGTTGAAGCTGAAACTCCAATACTTTGGCCACCTAATGCAAGGAACTGACTCATTATAAAAGACCCTGATGCTGGGAAAGATTGAAGGCAGGAGGAGAAGGGGATGACAGAGGATGAGATGGTTGGATGGCATCGCCCACTCGATGGACACGAGTTTGAGCAGGCTCTGGGATTTGATGATGAACAGTGAAGCCTGATGTGCTGCAGTCCATGGGGTTGCAAAGAATCAGACATGACTGAGAGACTGAACTGAACTGATTGTATTAGACATGCAGGGAAGCTGAAAACACTATGGCTACAGGTGTCTGACTTTCTTAATACCTCCTGTGGTACATAATAATAATGATAATACATATAGTAACACTAGGGTTTCCCAGGTGGCCCTAGTGGTAAAGAATTCACCTACAAATGCAGGACACATAAGAGACTGGGATTTGACCCCTCAGGATTCGATCCTTGCATCAGGAAGATCTCCTGGAGATGGGAATGGCAACCTACTCCAGTATTCTTGCCTCAAGAATCCCTATGGACAGGAGCCTGGCGGGCTACAGTCCATGCAGTTGCAAAGAGTTGGACACAACTGAAGCGACTTATCCACTGCAACACATGGATTCATGTACATGTATTCTCAGTTCAGTTCAGTCACTGATAGTGGCTGGCATGGGGCTGAAGCTGCCAGTTGGCTTGAAGGCCCCATGTTGCAACAGACTAGATGCCATTCTTGTCAACCTTCTCAATTCCATGTCTCCTAAGGGCAGTCTTTTCCAGGTTCATGTGATAGTAGGCCATGGTCCTCTCCAGGGCACTCTTCACCCCAACTAAATTGCTTTCTGGTACTTGGGAGCAATAGGATAGTATGAGTAGAAAACTGAAATAGTATCCAGTGGCAGGCAGGAATTGCCATTTACCCTTAAGGGTTCAGGGCATCCCTTCCCAGATTAGTGGATTTCTTTCTTGCCAGACTCCACACAGATACCCTAGACAGGCAGAAAGAGGCCAAGGAGCTCTCCATTTGTCAAACATTCATTTACCAGTGTGCGTGCTGCTGTGGCAGGTCCATGGCTGCCTGAGCCAAGGATTTGATGGTGTAGAGAAGTAGTAAAGATGAAGCCTGAATACAGGGGATCTCATGAGATCTGGTTTATTAGCTGGTTGAAAAGCTGTTGTGCAAGCTGCAGGCTGTCATCAGATGCAGGAACTGTCTGAAATAGTGGAGGGTTTTGGTCACCCTCCTAAATTTGATCTGGGATGTCAGTGACTTGCAAGTCTAACTCTGCATAACCTTGGATCCCATGGGGCTTTGTCTGGGAAGTTGGGAATTAACAAACTTGAGAACTTTTCCATATGGTTACAGAACTGACACTGCAGGCAGAGTTCTGGCAGAATTAGGTGCTTAGTGTTGCAGTTGTATCTGACTCTTTGCAACCCCATGAACTGGGGCCCACCAGTCTCCTCTGTCCATGGAGTTCTCCAAGCAAGAACACTGGAGTGAGTTGCTGTTTCCTTCTCTAGGAAATCTTCCCAACCCAGGGAATAAATTCGAGTCTCCTGCATTGGCAGGCAGATTCTTTACCACTGAGCCACCAGAGTCAGAGCTGTCGATTTTTCTTTCTACAAAGACTATTGAGTCCCTTCTGTGGAGTTAGAGGATCTGGTGAAGCTTGGCAAAAATTCATGCTGGAATGTTTGTGGAGGCAAATGTGAGCAAAATCCTGAGATGTATAGGATGCAGTTGCCCTGAGGATGGTAGAAGTTTGGCTTTATAGTCACAGGAGGTCAGGGATGAAGAAGCAGGGTGGAGTTGAGAGATAAGGTTTGCAAGTGACATCATATCTAGCCAGAACATTTGCATAATGTTACATGTAGACTTTGTCCTATACCTCATGGGAGAAATGATGTTTCAGTCCACCAGGCTCCTCTGTTCATGGGATTCTCCAGTTAAGAATACTGGAGTAGGTTGCTATTTCCTCCTACAGAGGATCTTCCTAACCCAGGCATTGAACCTTGAACCCACATCTCCTGCTGCTCCTGCAATGCAAGCAGATTCTTTACCACTGAGCCACCAGGCAAGCCTCTTGCTATACCTCAGTGATCATTATTTTTCTGAATCATAGAGTGGGGTTCATCCACACAGGGGCTGGTTTAAGCCATGTGAATCGGTTGGGCAGCGTCCACAAAGTTTTCCAAAACCTTTTAGTCTATCAGAAATCTGGAAGTAGTTCCCATATGTCCTGGAATGTTCCAGTGTCTGACACATTGTGACTGAGGGCACAGGGATGCTACGTCTCAGTTGGCACCCAGAGCCGAATTCGGCTTGGTTACCCCTTTGCCAGCAGGATGGGCTGGTCTTCCTGATGGGCAGACTTGCTACATCAAGGGCACAAGAAAGTTCAGCGTCAAAAACTGGAATTTCACAATCAGGAAATCTAGAAATGTCACTGGAAGGTCAGCAGAATCACTTACATTTTAGTTTTGCTTTGTTTTAAGTTGCATATGAGGCAGACATCATAGTCTTTTCCATGCTTTCAAGTCTCTGAGGGTCCTAACTGGGCCTGGACAAAAAGCCCAACAGCTTGAAAACAGTGACTGTATTAGACTGGATTACAATTATGAAAGCCTTTGGCATGGCAGCCCCTCCCGGCCACAGGCACCTACAATGGCGCCATCTGATGGCATATGCCGTGGCATGGGGAATGAGTTTGAGCCTGCCACAGAGCTGTTCCAGCCTCCTAGAGGAGGAAAGATGGGCTCCTGTGGCAACGGTGAGGAGGTGAGGCCTGGCCTTGTGGTGTACTGATCAGCTCCACACCTGGGTTTCTATTCTGTTCTGCCTGCACACTTGTTCCTTTCACAGCATCCCAGCACCCAGCATGAGCCTTAAGCACAGATACATCCACCTAGTTCTTGGACCAGAGTCACACAGAATTCCTAAGAGCTGCGAGTCTGACTTTGGGGTGCCATGGAACCCTTTAGTAGACCTATGAAGCTGACAGAACCTCTATTTAGAACCATTTTTTAAAGTTTCAGTTTATGGAAGTATATATGATTTACAATGTTGTGTTAGTTTCTACTTTACAGCAGTGATTCAGTTACACACACATATATATGTGTGTATATACATTTTTAATATTCTTTTCCATTACAGTCTATTACAAGATATGAAGTATAGTTCCCTGTGCTATATTGTAGGACCTTGCTATTGATACATTCTGTGTATAATAGTTTGCATCTGCTAAACCCAAATTCCCAGTCCATCCCTCCCCCTACTCCAACCTCCTAACCCCAGTAATCACAAGTCTTTGAGTCTGTTTCTGTTTCATAGGTAGGTTCATTTCTGTCATATTATTCCAAATATAAGTGATATTATATGATACTTGTCTTTGTCTGACTTACTTCACTTAGTGTGATAATCTCTAGGTCCTTGTTGCTGCAGATGGCATTATTTCATTCTTTTTTTATGGATGAGTAGTAGACTACATCATGAGAAATGCTGAGCTGGAAGAAACACAAGCTGGAATCAGGATTGCCAGCAGAAATATCAATAACCTCAAATATGCAGATGACACCACCCTTATGGCAGAAAGTGAAGAGGTACTAAAAAGCCTCTTGATGAAAGTGAAAGAGAAGAGTGAGAAAGTTGGCTTAAACTCAACTTTCAGAAAACGAAGACCATGGCATCTGGTCCTATCACTTCATGGGAAATAGATGGAGAAACAGTGGAAACAGTGTCAGACTTTATTTTGGGGGGCTCCAAAATCACTGCAGATGGTGATTGCAGCCATGAAATTAAAAGATGCTTACTCCTTGGAAGAAAATTTATCACCAAACTAGATAGTATATTGAACAGCAGAGACATTACTTTGCCAACAAAGGTCCTTCTAGTCAAGGCTATGGTTTTTCCTGTGGTCATGTATGGATATGAGAATTGGACTGGGAAGAAGGCTGAGTGCAGAAGAATTGATGCTTTTGAACTGTGGTGTTGGAAAAGAGTCTTGAGAGATCCTAGGACTGCAAAGAGATCCAACCATTACATTCTGAAGGGGAGCAGCCCTGGGATTTCTTTGGAAGGAATGATGCCTAACCTGAAACTCCAGTACTTTGGCCACCTCATGCTAACAGTTGACTCACTGGAAAAGACTCTGATGCTGGGAGGGATTGTGGGCAGTAGATGAAGGGGATGACAGAGGATGAGATGGCTGGATGGCATCACTGACTCAATAGACGTGAGTCTGAGTGAACTCTGGGAGTTGGTGATGGACAGGGAGGCCTGGCCTGCTGCGATTCATGGGGTCGCAAAAAGTTGGACACGACTGAGCGACTAAACTGAATTGAACATTACTTAACCACTAATGACAACAATGAATCAATTAAAAACTAACCCAAAATTAACACAGACACTCAAATTAGCAAAGACATTAAAACAGTTACTTTAAGTGCAGTCCATATGTGGCTCAGATGGTAAAGAATCTGCCTGCAATGCAGGAAACCCAGGTTTGACACTCTGGGTCGGGAAGACTCCCCCTGGAGAAGGAAATGGTTCTTCACTCCAGTATTCTTGCCTGGAGAATTCCATGAAGAGACAAGCCTGGTGGGCTACAATCCCTGGGGCTTCAAAGTGTTGGATATGACTGAGTGACTTACATATATTCCCAGTGTCTCATAGAGACATGGAAAAAAATTATAAATGACTCAAATAGAACTTTAGAGATGAAAACTATAATGCATACGATTTTAAACATACTAAATTGGATTCCAGTAGTCATGTATGGATGTGAGAAGATGAAGTCACTCAGGCGTGTTTGACTCTTTGCCACCACATGGATTGTAGCCTACCAGGCTTCTCCATCCATGGGATTCTCCAGGCAAGAATACTGGAGTGGGTTAACATTTCCTTCTCCAGGGGATCTTCCCAACCCAGGGATC
>SJYC01107426.1:0-13058 GCA_006408675.1 Madoqua kirkii | reverse complement strand
TTTAAGATGCTCTAGACTTCAGTGATCTGAGTATTCTGTCACCAAACACCTGGATTCTAGGAGATAACAACATACCTCTAAGAGTTGGATGATGTTCACATAAATGTTGCAGGAGAATGACAGGAATGGGGGCTCTAGTACTGGGATTCTGATAGAATGGCCTCATACTTTGATGCTATAAGAATCAGCTTCACCAATTTATGGCCCTCTTTGATAGACCAGAGCCTGAATAGAGTTAGCAGAATATTCATAGCCATGGCTATTGTCCTAGATTACAGGAACCCATCTCCCTTAGGTAAGAGGTCCCCCGTTATCCATGTCAGGGCAGAGAAGTCGCAACCAATGCTCAGCAGTGTTTAGTGAACCTCAGACATTTATAGATATGCTTAATTGATCTAAGGGGTTATTACAGCTGAATGGTTGGCATCTAGGCTAGACAGGATTTGGCTCAAGAATTCCATCTCTGGAATCTAAAAAAGCAGAACATATAAAAAAGAGAGTAGAACATTGGTTAATGGAGCTAGGGGTATAAAAAATGGGGAGATGTTTGTCAAAGGTTATAAACTTTTAGTGATAAGAAGAATAAGTTCTGAGAATTTAATGAACAGCATGGTGACTATAGCTGATAGTATTGTACATGACCTTCCTGAAGTCCACACTGCTATATTGGAAATGGATACCAAACAGAAACCTACTGTATAGCACATGGAACTCCACTCAGTGTTATGTACCAGCCTGGATTGGAAGGGGGTTGCAGAGAGAAAGGATATGTGTATATGTATGGCTGAGTCCCTTCCTTCACCACTCGCCTGAAACTATCAAAATGTTGCTAATTGGCTATATGCCAATACAAAATGGTTTTGGTGTTTAAAAAAATAGAAATTGTATTTTAAAATAGTACCGTATACTTGAAATTTTCTACTTTCTAGTTCAAGTGCATAGATCTTGTGTTCCCACTACACCAAAAGAGAGGGGGAGAGAGAGATGACTATCTGAAATGATGCATGTGTGAATTAACTTGATTATTGTTATCATCTCATAATGTATATATATATATATTAAACCATAGTGTCATACACCTTAAATACATACAGTGTTTTTTAATTATACCTCAATAAAACTGGAAAAAAGAATTCCACGTCTGGACTTTGACATCTGCAGTGTGGGTTCAAGGGTGATGCCACTACAGGGAATACTGAGCCTGCCAGACCATATATTTGCTTTGTTTTATTTTGATTTTTTCCTAAAAGCAAGTCAGTACATAAAATGTGATGCTATGCACATAGAGAATAGGCTGTATGTGTAGGAGGTCATAGAAGCTGTTGATCACCAAACTAATAGGTAACATTTATTGAGCACTTATTATGTCCATGTTTCTATTCTTATTCTATTCCTACTTTATAAATTCCAAAACTAAGACACAGAAATCTTAGGTAACTTACCCAAAGGTGATATAGGTAGTGACTGGAAGAATTGAGATTTGAACCAAGATAGTCTGATGATAAATGTCATACTCTGAAAAATATGGTATACCACTGTTCAATGTTGTACTCTCTTCTATTCCACTGTGTATTAGAAGATGCAGGATGCTGTTATGGTTAAACCATATAAGGTCAATTGATGTTCAAACTGGTTTTAGAAAAGGCAGAAGAACCAGAGATCAAATTGCCAGCATCCGCTGGGTGATGGAAAAAGCAAGAGAGTTCCAGAAAAACATCTATTTCTGCTTTATTTACTATGCCAAAGCCTTTGACTGTGTGGATCACAATAAACTGTGGAACATTCTGAAAGGGATGGGAATAGCAGATCACCTAACCTGCTTCTTGATAAACTTGTATGTACGTCAGGAAGCAACGGTTAGAACTAAACATGGAACAACAAACTGGTTCCAAATAGGAAAAGGAATACATCAAGGCTGTATATTGTCACCCTGCTGGCTTAACTTATATGCAGCGTACATAATGAGAAACACTGGACTGGAAGAATCACAAGCTGAAATCAAGATTGCTTGGAGAAATATCAATAACCTCAGATATGCAGATTATACCACCCTTATGGCAGAAAGTGAAGAGGAACTAAAAAGTCTCTTGATGAAAGTGAAAGAGGAGAGTGAAAAAGTTGGCTTAAAGCGCAACATTCAGAAAATGAAGATTATGGCATCTTGTCGCATCACTCCATGGGAAATAGATGGAGAAACAGTGGAAACAGTGTCAGACTTTATTTTGGGGGCTCCAAAATCACTGCAGATGATGATTGCAGTGGTGAAATTAAAAGATGCTTACTCCTTGGAAGAAAAGTTATGACCAATCTAGATAGCATATTAAAAAGCAGAGACATTACTTTGCAAACAAAGGTCCGTCTAGTCAAGGTTATGTTTTTTCCAGTAGTCATGTATGGATATGAGAGCTGGACTGTGAAGAAGGCTGAGCGCCAAAGAATTGATGCTTTCGAACTGTGGTGTTGGAGAAGACTCTTGAGAGTCCCTTGGACTGCAAGGAGATCCAACCAGTCCATTCTGAATGAGATCAACCCTGGGCTTCCTTTGGAAGGAATGATACTAAACCTGAAACTCCAGTACTTTGGCCACCTCATGAGAAAAGTTGACTCATTGGAAAAGACTTTGATGCTGTGAGGGATTGGGGGCAGGAGGAGAAGGGAAAGACAGAGGATAAGATGGCTGGATGGCATCACGGACTCGATGGACATGAGTTTGAGTGAACTCTGGGATTTGGTGGTGGACAGAGAGGCCTGGCGTGCTGCGATTCCTGAGATTGCGAACAGTTGGAGCGACTGAGCAACTGAACTGAAATGAATTTGCCTCAGCAAAGGTACAACTTTTATCTGTTACCTTCTAGGAAATAAAAACAACTGCTAGCCTGCAGAGGTCCAGTTTCATGATGATGACTCATGGAGCTGGTCCGAGAGATTGGCAACCTGCATGCACAGGTAGTGGTGATCACGTCAATGTCATTGTCATTCAGGTAAAGGTGGAACTCTTCAGTTTACCAGATCAGAAAGAGAACTGGGGTCTCGTTAAGGGAATCAAATGAATCCCTGTGGCAAGTTGGTGTCTTATCCTTGGGCTCTAATGCAAAATATAAGCATTGAGCAGTGACCTAAGCCCTGGAGTCCAGGCTGAAAGGGATGGCTGTGCCCTCAGGGTAAGGGCAGTTTCTCTACCTGCTTACCCAGTCTCTCAGGGTGGACAATGTTCTGGATGATCCAGGGCTGAGAGGACACATGAGGTGCTGGGTAACTCTATTGTTTTGTTATAAATTGAAACAAAGTCTGAGTTTTTAAGAAGTCCACTTCAAGGACTTCAAGCCATGAAAAGCTGAGGGCCCACGGGGAGGGAATATCAGCCCCTGGGCACTTTCTCCCATTCACAACTTAGTGGAAGATCTCCATAGTTACTGATCCCTTCCACAGGCAGTGGTGTCAATAATAAGAATAATAATATGAGAATGTAAACTGGTATAGTGACTGGAAAACTATATGGTGATTCTTAAAAAAAAAAAAAAAAAAAAAAAAGATAGAAAGAAAGAAAAGAAAAAGGAAACTACCATTTATTCAGCAATTCCATACCCGGGTACATCCAGAGGAATTACTTTCAGGATCTCATAGACATACCTGCCCTCACATGTTCATTGTAGCAATTACTGTGAGTAGTAGCCAAGTTATGGAAACAACCTGAATGTCTGTCAACAGAAGAATGGATAAACAAAGTGTGGTATGTTTACAAGGTAGAACATTATGTATCCTGAAAAAGGACATTTTTGACAACATGGTTGGACCTGGAGGACATTATGCTAAATGAAATAAACCAGACAAAGAAACAAATACTGAACAATCCCACTTTCTTGAGAAATCCAAGATAGTAAAACTCAAAGAACCAGAGAGGAAACTAATAGTTACCTGAAACTAGAGGAGGGGGAAATAGAGAGGTGTAGGTCAAGGGTACAAAGTTTCAGTTATACAAGAGGAATAAGTTCTGGAGAGCTACCATACAACATGGGGTCTACAGGTAACAATATTGCAATTGCATACTTAAAATTCTGATAAAAAGGTAGACTGTATGTTAAATGCCCTTACTGCATGAGAAAAGCATTTTTTTAAGGTTAAGATAAATTTTAAAAAGTAAAGGGAACAAAATAAACTTTTGCAGTTGATGGAAATTTTATGGCCTTGATTACTGTGATGGCTTCATGAGCATATACTTATTCCCAAGCTCATCAAGTTACATACATTACATATGTACAGCTTTTTGTGTGTTTATCATACCTTAGTGAAGTAGCTTAAAAATCAAATCTGAAGAAATATCAAAGTTTAATAAAATAATGGTAGCAATAGGTGGCATTTATTTATAACTTACTATGTTCCAGCCCTGTGCTAAACACTTTATATGCATTATCTCACTTAAGCTTCATCATTACTTGTGATGCCAGTTCTACTTTTATCCCTAATTTAAAGATAAGGAAACTTAAGCTCAGGGAAATAAAACGATTCGCCAAGGGTCACAGAGCAGATGGCTGGGTCAGTACTGATTCCAAGTGGACAGCATTCAGAAACTGCCTTCTTAACCACTAAGATGGAAGCAAGCACCATTCATTCCTGAGTCAGGGTCTTCACACCTGTTGTTCTTCTTGCTTGGAACAATTTCCCCTGGATTGTCCTATGGATCCCTCCTCATCATCATTCAGTGTTTGTGCTGAGTTGCTTCAGTCATGTCTGACTCTGTGCAAACCCATGGACTGTAGCCTGCCAGGCTCCTCGTCCATGGGATTTCCCAGGCAAGAATACTGGAGTGGGGAGGTTGTCCTAAGATGGCGGAAGAATAGGATGGGGATACCACGTTCTCCCCAACAAATTCATCAAAGGAACACTTGAACGCTGAGTAAATTCCACAAAACAACTTTTGAATGCTGGCAGAGGACATCAGACACCCAGAAAAGCAACCCATTGTCTTTGAAAGGAGGTAGGAGAAAATATAAAAGACAAAACGAGAGGCAAAAGAGGTAGGGATGTAGCTCCTTCCTGGGAATGGAGTCTTAAAAAAGAGAGAAGTTTCCAAACACCAGGAAAGACTCTCACTGCCAAGTCAGTGGCAGGCCTTGGAACCACAGAAGGCAACAAAACCAGGAGGAAAAAATAAATAATTAATTAAAACCCACAGATTACATGCCCGATGGTAACTCCCCCAGTGGAAAAGCAGCATAGACACCTGTATCCCCCACTAGCAAGCGGGGGCTTGGCAGGCGTGGGCTGCATTGCTTCGAGTAAGGACTTTGCCTGAATGCCCCGAGGGCAATCAGAGGGAATTAACTTGGGCTAGCAAACCAGACTTTGTGATAGCTACCACGGGAAAAGCCCTAACCTAAGACACCGTCAGGCACCTTCACAGAACAAAGAACTGAGCAGAGCTAGCCAGGGGCAGACCATCCCCCTCTGCTGACAGGCAACCAGAGCCAGAAGGGGGCAATCATGGCCCGTAAGAGGCATTATCCACCAAACATGCAAGCGGGGTTCATTGCTAACTAAGACTTCTTGGGATTCTGGATGGTCAACATCTGCCTGATGAGGTGCGCCAGTTGTATACCCAGAAAACCAAGCAGCAAGGACAGGGGAGGTGATAAGTCTCAGCGAATGCACTGGCCAAGCACCTGGTGACCTGAGCTGCTCAGACCTGAGAAGTGCACAAAACACAGGCCCAAACGAGTCTGTGCCTCTGAGGACTACTTGAGTACCTGAACCTAAGAGGCTTAGACCTAGGAAGTGCATACAACACAAGGCCAACCTCAGACAGTTCCCGGCAGAGCAACCTAAAGCCTAAGCAATGTAGACAGGGAAAGCACACACACCATGAGCGGGACAAACCCAGTGTGGCAGAGTCACTATGAGTACACACCAGTGTTATTTGTTCACAGCGTTCCTCCCTCCCCACAGCACAATGGAACAAGAGAGCCTAAAACAGTGTCCCCAAACACCCCCTTGTGTCAGTGCAGAAATTAGACACTGAAGAGACCAGCAAACAGAAGAAGCAAAAACAGGGAAACTTCTTGGACGTGACAGCTGCAATAGATTAAAATAGGAAAGGGCCTATAGATCTTGAGAAATATAAGCTGGATTAAGAAAATATCCAAAACTGAAAGAACCCCACACTGCCCACAACAAAACCAGAGAAAGTCCTAGATATATATATATATATATATATTACTATTTTTACTGTCATTCTTTATGTTTTTAGATTTTTTAAAAATTTAAGTCCTCTATCACTCCTTATTTTTCATTTTTATAACTAGTTATTTTGCAAAAAAAAAAAAGACAGGCCTTATTTTTGTTTTAAAGCAAACTTCATGTATATATATTATAATTTTTGTGACTTTTTTTCTTTAATACTGTATTTTTGAAAATCCAACCTTTAGATTTTTAATCTTTGCTTTTTGATATTTGTTATCAATTTTGTACCTTTAAGAATCTGATCTTTAGTACCCATTTTTACTTAGGTGTGAGATCATTGGCCTGATTGCTCTCTACTCTTTGGATTCTCCTTTTTCTATACCAGGTCGCCTCTGTCTCCTTCCTCCCCCTTCTCTTCTCTACCCAACTCTTTGAATCTCTTTGTGTGTTCCAGACTGTGGGAAACACTTAGGGAACTGATTACTGGCTGGATCTGTCTCTCTCCTTTTGATCCCCCGCCCCCTTTATCCTCTTGGCCATCTCTGTCTCCTTCCTCCCTCTTCTCTTGTCTATGTAACTCCATGAACATCTCTGACTGGTCCAGACGGTGGAGCACACATAAGGAAGTGATTACTGGCTAGCTTGCTCCCTCCTCATTTGATTCCACCTCATCTCATCCAGGTAACCTCTATCACCCTCCTCCCTCATCTCTTCTCCCTGTAACTCTGTGAACTTCTCTGGATGTCCCTCACTGTGGAGAAACTTTTCATCTTTAACCTAGATGTTTTGCCAATGGTGCTGTATAGATGGAGAAGTCTTGAGGCTACTGCAAAAATAAGACTGAAAATCAGAAGCAGGAGGCTTAATTCCAAATCCTAAGAACACTAGAGAACTCCTGAAACCAGGGAACATTAATCAACATGAGCTCATCAAACACCTGCATGCCTACACTGTAACCAAGCACTAACCAAGGGCCAACAAGTTCCAGAGCAAGACATACCACGCAAATTCTCCAGCAACACAGGAACACAGCCCTGATCTTCAATATACAGGCTGCCCAAAGTCACTCCAAACCAACTGACATCTAATAACTCATTACTGGAGAAACATTGCACTCCAGAGAGAAGAAATCCAGCCCCACCCACCAGAACACCGACACAAGCTTCCCTAAAGAGGAACCTAACCCTAACCTTAACCACTTGTACAGCCCCACCCACAGCGAGGAAACTCGACAATAGAGAACTCCACAAACTGCCAGAATACAAAAAGGCAATCCCAAACACAGCAATATAAACAAGATGAAGAGACAGAGGAATACCCAGCAAGTAAAGGAACAGAATAAGTGGCCACCAAAGCAAACAAAAGAAGAAGAAATAGGGAATGCATCTGATAAAGAATTCCAAATAATGATAGTGAAAATGATTCAAAATCTTGAAAACAAAATGGAATCACAGATAAACAGCTTGGAGAAAAGGACTGAGAAGAAGCAAATAAAGTTTAACAAGGACCTAGAAGAAATAAAATGGGGTGAATATATAATGAATAATGCAATAAATGATATCAAAAATACTCTGGAGGGAACAAAGAGTAGAATAACAGAGGCAGAATATTGGATTAGTGAGGGAGAAGATAGAATGGTAGAAATAAATGAATCAGAGAGGAAAAAAGAAAAACGAATAAAAAAAAATGACAATCTCAGAGACCTCTGGAACAATGTTAAATGCCCCAACATTCAAATCATAAGAGTCCCAGAAGAAGAAGACAGAAAGAAAGACCATGAGAAAATACTTGAGGATATAATAATTGAAAACTTCCCTAAAATGGGGAAGGAAATAATCACCCAAGTCCAAGAAACCCAAAGAGTTCCAAACAGGATAAACTCAAGGCAAAACACTGCAAGACACATATTAATTTCTTAACAAAGATCAAACACAAAGAACAAATATTAAAAGCAGCAAGGGAAAAACAACAAATAACATACAAGGGGATTCCTATAAGGATAACAGCTGATTTTTCAATAGAAACTCTTCAGGCCAGGAAGGAATGGCAGGACATACGTAAAGTGATGAAAGCAAATAACCTACAGCCCAGATTACAGTACCCAGCAAGGATCTCATTCAAAGATGAAGGAAGAAATCAAAAGCTTTACAGACAAGCAAAAGCTGAAAGAATTCAGCACCACCAAACCAGCTATTCAACAAATGCTAAAAGATGTTCTCTAGACAGGAAACACAGAAATGGTGTATAAACTCAAACCCAAAACAATAAATTTGATGGCAACGGGATCATACTTATCAATAATTACCTTAAACCTAAATGGGTTGAATGCCCCAATCAAAAGACAAAGTGTGGCTGAATGTATGAAAACAAGACCCTTATATATGTTGTCTACAAGAGACCTAGCTCAAAGCAAGGGACACATACAGACTGAAAATGAAGGGCTGGAAAAAGTTATTCCATGCAAATAGAGACCAAAAGAAAGCAGGAGTTGCAATACTCATCTCAGGTAGACTTTAAAAGAAAGACTGTGAAAAGAGACAAAGAAGGACACTACATCGTGATCAAAGGAGCAATCCAAGAAGAAGATATAACAATTGTAAATATATATGCACCCAACATAGGAGCACCGCAATATGTAAGACAAATACTAACAAGTATGAAAGGGGAAATTAACAATAACACAATAATAGTGGGAGACTTTAATACCCCACTCACACCTATGGATCGATCAACTAAACAGAAAATTAACAAGGAAACACAAACTTTAAATGATACAATAGACCAGTTGGACCTAACTGATATCTATAGGACATTTCATCCGAGAACAGTGAATTTCACCTTTTTCTCAAGTGCACACGGAACCTTCTCAAGGATAGATCACATCCTGGGCCATAAATCTAGACTTGGTAAATTCAAAAAAATTGAAATCATTCCAAGCATCTTTTCTGACCACAATGCAGTAAGATGAGATCTCAATTATAGGAGAAAAACTAATAAAAATTTCAAAATATGGAGGTGGAACAACACACTGCTGAATAACCAACAAATCCCAGAAGAAATCAAAAAAGAAATCAAAATATGCATAGAAACCAATGAAAATGAAAACACAACAACCCAAAACCTGTGGGACACTGTAAAAGCAGTTGGAAGGGGAAGGTTCATAGCAATACAGGCATACGTCAAGAAACAAGAAAAAAAGGCAAATAAATAACCTAACTCTACACCTAAAGCAACTAGCAAAGGAAGAAATGAAGAATCCCCAGGGTTAGTAGAAGGAAAGAAATCTTAAAAAGTAGGGCAGAATTAAATGCAAAAGAAACAAAAGAGTCCATAGCAAAAATCAACAAAGCAAAAAGCTGGTTCTTTGAGAGGATAAATAAAATTGACAAAGCATTAGCCAGATTCATCAAGAAACAAAGGGAGAAAAATCAAATCAATAAGATTAGAAATGAAAATGGAGACATCATAACAGACAACACAGAAATACAAAGGATCATAAGAGACTACGATCAGCAATTATATGTCAATAAAATGGACAACGTGGAAGAAATGGACAAATTCTAAGAAAAGTATAACTTTCCAAAACTGAACCAGGGAGAAATAGAAAATCTTAACAGACCCATCACAAGCATGGAAATTGAAACTGTAATGAGAAATCTTTCTGCAAACAAAAGCCCAAGTCCAAATGGCTTCACAGCTCAATTCTACCACAAATTTAGAGTAGAGCTAAGACCTATCCTAATCAAACTCTTCCAGAAAGTTGCAGAGGTAGGTAAACTTCTACTTCTAGCAATCAGAATCCAACAGCACATTAAAAAGATCATACATCATGACCAAGTGGGCTTTATCCCAGGGATGCAAGGATCCTTCAATATCTGCAAATAAATCCATGTAATACACCACCTTAACAAATTGAAAAATAAAAGCCATATGATTATCTCAATAGATGCAGAGAAAGCCTGTGACAAAATTCAACATCCAATTAAAAGAAAGACTGTGAAAAGAGACAAAGAAGGACACTACATCGTGATCAAAGGAGCAATCCAAGAAGAAGATATAACAATTGTAAATATATATGCACCCAACATAGGAGCACCGCAATATGTAAGACAAATACTAACAAGTATGAAAGGGGAAATTAACAATAACACAATAATAGTGGGAGACTTTAATACCCCACTCACACCTATGGATCGATCAACTAAACAGAAAATTAACAAGGAAACACAAACTTTAAATGATACAATAGACCAGTTGGACCTAACTGATATCTATAGGACATTTCATCCGAGAACAGTGAATTTCACCTTTTTCTCAAGTGCACACGGAACCTTCTCAAGGATAGATCACATCCTGGGCCATAAATCTAGACTTGGTAAATTCAAAAAAATTGAAATCATTCCAAGCATCTTTTCTGACCACAATGCAGTAAGATGAGATCTCAATTATAGGAGAAAAACTAATAAAAATTTCAAAATATGGAGGTGGAACAACACACTGCTGAATAACCAACAAATCCCAGAAGAAATCAAAAAAGAAATCAAAATATGCATAGAAACCAATGAAAATGAAAACACAACAACCCAAAACCTGTGGGACACTGTAAAAGCAGTTGGAAGGGGAAGGTTCATAGCAATACAGGCATACGTCAAGAAACAAGAAAAAAAGGCAAATAAATAACCTAACTCTACACCTAAAGCAACTAGCAAAGGAAGAAATGAAGAATCCCCAGGGTTAGTAGAAGGAAAGAAATCTTAAAAAGTAGGGCAGAATTAAATGCAAAAGAAACAAAAGAGTCCATAGCAAAAATCAACAAAGCAAAAAGCTGGTTCTTTGAGAGGATAAATAAAATTGACAAAGCATTAGCCAGATTCATCAAGAAACAAAGGGAGAAAAATCAAATCAATAAGATTAGAAATGAAAATGGAGACATCATAACAGACAACACAGAAATACAAAGGATCATAAGAGACTACGATCAGCAATTATATGTCAATAAAATGGACAACGTGGAAGAAATGGACAAATTCTAAGAAAAGTATAACTTTCCAAAACTGAACCAGGGAGAAATAGAAAATCTTAACAGACCCATCACAAGCATGGAAATTGAAACTGTAATGAGAAATCTTTCTGCAAACAAAAGCCCAAGTCCAAATGGCTTCACAGCTCAATTCTACCACAAATTTAGAGTAGAGCTAAGACCTATCCTAATCAAACTCTTCCAGAAAGTTGCAGAGGTAGGTAAACTTCTACTTCTAGCAATCAGAATCCAACAGCACATTAAAAAGATCATACATCATGACCAAGTGGGCTTTATCCCAGGGATGCAAGGATCCTTCAATATCTGCAAATAAATCCATGTAATACACCACCTTAACAAATTGAAAAATAAAAGCCATATGATTATCTCAATAGATGCAGAGAAAGCCTGTGACAAAATTCAACATCCATTTATGATAAAAAAAAAACTCTCCAGAAAGCAGGAATAGAAGAAACATACCTTAACATACTAAAAGCTATATGTGACAAACACGCAGCAAACATTGTTCTAAATGGTGAAAAACTGAAAGCATTTCCCCTAAAGTCAGGAATAAGACAAGGGTGCCCACTTTCACCACTACTATTCAACTTAGTTTTGGAAGTTTTAGCCATAGCAATCAGAGCAGGAAAAGAAATAAAAGGAATCCTAATTGGAAAAGAAGTAAAAGTCTCACTGTTTGCAGATAACAGGATCCTCTACATAGAAAACCTCAAAGATACACCAGAAATTTACTAGAGCTAATCAATGAATATAGTAAATTTGCAGGATATAAAATCAACACACAGAAATCCCTTGCATTTCTATACACTAATAATGAGAAAATAGCAAGAGAAATTAAGGAAATAATTCCATTCACCATTGCAATGAAAAGAATAAAATACTTAGGAATATATCTACCTAAAGAAACTAAAGACCTATACATAGAAAACTATAAAACACTGGTGAAAGAAATCAAAGAGGGCACTAATAGATGGAGAAATATACCATTTTCATGGATCGGAAGAATCAATATAGTGAAAATGAGTATACTACCCAAAGCAGCTATATATTCAATACAGTCCCTATCAATGATATTTTTCACAGAGCTAGAACAAATAATTCCACAATTTGTATGGAAATACAAAAAAACCTGGAATAGCCAAAGCAATCTTGAGAAAGAAGAATGGAACTGGAGGGATCAACCTGCCTGACTTCAGGCTCTACTACAAAGCCACAGTCATCAAGACAATATGCTACTGGCACAAAGACAGAAATATAGATCAATAGAACAAAATAGAAAGGCCAGAGATAAATCCACGCACCTATGGACACCTTATCTTGGACAAAAGAGGCAAGAATGTACAATGGATTAAAGACAATCTCTTTAATAAGTGTTGCTGGGAAAACTGATCAGCCACTTGTAAAAGAATGAAACTAGACCATCATCTAACACCATACACAAAAATAGACTCCAAATGGATTAAAGATCTAAATGTAAGACCAGAAACTATAAAATTTCTAGAGGAGAAAATAGGCAAAACATTCTCCGACATAAATCATAGCAGGGTCCTCTATGACCCACCTCCCAGAATACTGGAATTAAAAGCAAAAACAAACAAATGGGACCTGATTAAAATTAAAGGCTTCTGCACAACAAAGGAAACTGTAAGCAAGGTGAAAAGAAAGCCTTCAGAATGGGAGAAAATAATCGCAAGTAGAGCAACTGACAAGGAACTAATCTCAAAAAGTATACAATCAACTCCTGCAGCTCAATTCCAGAGAAATAAACAACCCAATCAAAAAATGGGCCAAAGAACTAAACAGACATTTCTCCAGAGAAGACATACGGATGGCTAACAAA
>SJYC01107424.1:0-15928 GCA_006408675.1 Madoqua kirkii | reverse complement strand
AGTAGAGCTGCAAGTGCCTCGTGAAGTTCATCTGATTCAAACGTTCTCTTTGGATGAGGCAAATGAGGCCCAGAGAAGTGCAGTAAGCCACCTAAGGTCAGACAGCTACCATATGTCAGAATGAAGTGCTCTTAAAAGCTAAAACTCAGATCTGCTGCCTCCTTTTGCTCTTTACACAGCTTTATATCCAGCTGTGTTCTTGTATGGCACCTCCTTGATGACTAGACAGTAAAGAATCTGCTTGCAATGCAGCAAACCTGGGTTTGATACCTGGGTTGAGAAGATCCCCTGGAGAAGAGACTGGCTACCCACTCCAGTATTCTTGCCTGAAGAATCCCATGTACAAAGGAGCCTGCCTGGCTATAGTCTTGTATATTTCAGGGGAGTGTGGATTGGCTCATTCAGTGGGACTTGGAGGTCTTGTCTATGGCTGAGTTGTGTGGACTGTAGCAGAGGAACAGGTTTCTCTGGGAGGCCTCAAAGGCCTGCTTCCTTGTATCTACGGATCTCCATTCCTTTTGAGCGTATGGGTGTCTGATTCACCAAGCCATGCAGCTAGCTGGAAACCTAAGGTCTGGGTGTTCTGCCAAGATACCCGGTGGGTGATGAAATCATCCCAGCCCCTCTACCTTGGTCATTATTAACATTGCATGGACCAAGGACCTCCTTGAAAGTCTGATGAAAACTACTGATGCACTCCCCAGAGAAGGGCCCACACCCGCTACCACAGGCATGTAATGTCAGAGTCATCTAGATTTGTAGCTCCTGGTCTGCTGGCTGTTGGTGTTGGTACACAGCCTAGGATCACTTGTAGATGCTCGCTACATTCTGAAGACTCCCAGAGCTGAAACTGTCTGTCTTATCTAAGAGGAAATTGGAAGTACTGGGATGAGCCTTGTGCCAAATAGACTGGGATGGTGTAGAGGTTAGAGTGAAATTTCTCTAGGATGAAAGAATGGGATTGAATCCTGGAGTTGAAGGAACAATAAAAAAGGAACTGAAGTGAGCTAGCCATTTCCCTTTCTCCCAACATTATGAAAGAGATAAGGAGAAAAGGAGGCACGGCAGAAAGAAAGGTGGGAGACTTGGAAGGATGGGAGAGGGAGATTGTTCTAGAAAGGGTGTCCATAATGTCACCACTACATGAAACAAGCTCTTCTGAAAAAAATGCCACAACTCTTCTCCCTCTTTCCAGACTTTCTCATCCTAGTTCAACTTCTGCACAGCAAAAGCTCATGTCTTTGGGAATTAGAAATTGTCTTAGATCCTGGAACACCATGTCCTTGAAGGGGAGATTTTTTAGAGGTTTGGAGTGGGAGCTGGATATTGTGGGGGAGTGGTACAGCTTGCCTCACTCTTGTTCAAAAAAAGCATTTTTTATGATCAAAATAATACATGCTTATGGCTTGTAAAAATAGGAATATGAAGTAGAATGTTCCTGGCCTCTCCACCACTGATTACCCACTATGTTCGCAGTTTGGTATGTATAGTTATGTGTGTGTTTCTATGAATATTCATATATGTATTCATATGCCTAAAATAGTCATAAAAGATGTGACCAAGATGCCATATACTGCTCTGTAGTGTGCACGTCACTGGACACTGGGTCTGGAGGTCTTTGCCTGCCAGTATACATCTAGCTAGTTCATTCTTTTTAACAGCTGCATAGTATTCTGTCATCCAGTTGTGACTTAATTTTTTAATTCAAGCTTTATTGGTGAATTTTTACATTGTTTCAGATTTTACAAAGTATTAAATACTGGTGCATTCTACTTCCTTCTGCACACACCTCTCTATACTGTGGCCAGCATTTTTGCAGTCTAAATTCACAGTGGACTTTCCAGGTGGCTCAGTGATAAAGAATCTGTCCCCCAATGCAGGAGACAGGAGACATAGGTTCAATCCCTGGGTTGGGAAGATTCCACCAAAGAAGGAAATGGCAACCCATTCCAGTATTCTTGCCTGGAAAGTTCCATGGACAGAGGAGCCCAGCAGGATACAGTCTGTTGGATCACAAAAAAGTGGCACTTGACTGAGCATCTGAACACACACGCAGATTCACAGTAGTGACCTTATTGGTTCAAAGAGTTTAGTTTTCACATTTCTCTTTTCTTCTTTAGAGAGCCTGCTCATTTGCCCTCCAGGAAGTCGATGGTGACTTACTTTCTCCCCCCAAAATGGCCAGTTCCCCATGGTATTCCTCACCCATTTCAGTTAGATTGGTTGATCCTTTCAAACTTTGACTATGTGATTGCTGAAAACAAGTCTCCTTTTCCTTTGTGTATTTCTTTTTGAGTGCTACTGAGGCTGAAGTATGTGTATGGCATATCTGCATTTCTTCTGCGCTGCCATTTCATATCCTTTGCTATTTTTCTACTGGTTGTCCTTGCTGATTGTGATAACCAGAATCTCTCTATACATTTTGAGTAGTAATAATTTAACTGTGATCTATATTGCAAATACAGTAACTAGCCTATTTTTTATCTTTTGACTTTGATTTTACTGTCTTTCATTGCACAGAAATGTTTACAATTTCAAAAAATAATCATTGGCACTCTCTTCCCTTATGAGCACTTCAACAATGCCACCATGAATGTCTGTGGACTCTATTATATGCGTTTGGCTCACTATTTCCTTAAGATAAATTCCTGGGATTGAGTTTGTTCAGTTTTATATATATATATATATATATATATATATATATAAAGTGCCTTCTAAAGTGATTTTTTTAACCAATTTGCACTCCAGCTGCAGTATATCAAAGTATACTTTATTCCTCCTCTTGAGATCTTCTGCTAATTCAGATTTGGCATCTTAAATCAAGTGCTAGGCAGGAACTCGTATTTGGCATCACAAAGGCTGGGGCAGAAATCCCTAACTGCACATGAAACACATGTAATACACATTTTACCTTCAATTATTTAAGCAAACATGTTTTTTAATTCATCTCCAACTAGAACCGTGTCAAAAGCATTTTCCAACATCAAGTTCCTCTAAATTCACTGTGAAATGAACGGCTATTTAGGGTCATTTCTGCTGGTGGCCACTGCAGCAGCAGACAATCACAAATGAACTTTAGAGATGTATGCTGTAAGACACTTGGAACAAAGCTACTGCTGCATTGACTAAGGTCACACAGCTACCATATGTCAGAACGGAAGTCCTCCTAAAAGCTGAAACTCAGGTCTGCTGCCTCCTTATGCTCTTTACACAGCTTTATACCCAGCTGTGTTTTTGTATGGCTCCTCCTTGGTGCCTAGACAGTAAAGAATCTGCTTGCAATGCAGCAAACCTGGGTTTGATACCTGGTTTGGGAAGATCCCCTGGAGAAGAGACTGGTTGCCCACTCCGGTATTCTTGTCTTAGATCCTGGAACACCATGTCCTTGAAGGGGAGATTTTTAGAGGTTTGGAGTGGGAGCTGGACATTGTGGGGGAGTGATACAGCTTGCCTCACTTCTTGTTTAAAAAAAGCATTTTTATGAACAAAATAATACATGCTTATGGCTTGTAAAAATAGGAATATGAAGTAGAATGTTCCTGGCTTCTCCACCACTGATTACCCACTATGTTCACAGTTTGGTATGTATAGTTATGTGTGTGTTTCTATGAATATTCATATATGTATTCATATGCCTAAAATAGTCATAAAAGATGTGACCAAGACGCCATATACTGCTCTATAGTGTGCACGTCACTGGACACTGTGCCTGGAGGTCTTTGCCTGCCAGTATACATCTAGCTAGTTCATTCTTTTTAACAGCTGCATAGTATTCTGTCATCCAGTTGTGACCTAATTTTTTTAATCCAAGCTTTATTGGTGAATTTTTACATTGTTTCAAATTTTACAAAGTATTAAATCCTGGTGCAGCCTACTTCCTTCTGCACATGTCTCTCTATACTGTGGTCAGCATTTTTTCAGTCTAAATTCACAGTGGACTTTCCAGGTGGCTCAGTGATAAAGAATCTGCCCCCCAATGCAGGAGTCAGGAGACACAGGTTCAATCCCTGGGTTGGAAATATTCCACCAAAGAAGGAAATGGCAACCCATTCCAGTATCCTTGCCTGGAAAGTTCCATGGACAGAGAAGCCCAGCAGGATACAGTCTGTTGGATCACAAAAAAGTGGCACTTGACTGAGCGTCTGAACACACACGCGGATTCACAGTAGTGACCTTATTGGTTCAAAGAGTTTAGTTTTCACATTTCTATTTTCTTATTTAGAGAGCCTGCTCATTTGCCCTCCAGGAAGTCGATGCTGACTTACCTTCTCCCCCCAAAATGGCCAGTTCCCCATGATATTCCTCACCCATTTCAGTTAGGTTGGTTGATCCTTTCAATCTTTGACAGTGTAATTGCTGAAAAAAGTCTCCTTTTCCTTTGCATATTTCTTTTCGAGTGCTAGTGAGGCTGAAGTATGTGTATGGCACATCTGCATTTCTTCTGTGCTGCCGTTTCGTATCCTTTGCTATTTTTTTACTGAGTTGTTCTTGCTCATTGTGTTAACCAGAATCTCTATATATATTTTGAGTAGTAATAATTTAACTGTGATCTATATTGCAAATACAGTAACTAGTCTATTATTTATCTTTTGACTTTGATTTTAGTGTCTTTCATCGCACAGAAATGTTCACAATTTCAAAAAATAATCATTGCCACTCTGTTCCTTTATGAGCACTTCAACAATGCCACCACAAACGTCTGTGGACTCTATTATATGCGTTTGCCTCACTATTTATATATATATATATTGCTAAAGTGCCTTCTAAAGTGATTTTTTTAAACTAATTTGCACTCCAGCTACAGTATATCAAAGTATACTTTATTCCTCCTCTTGAGATCTTCTGCTAATTCAGATTTGGCATCTTAAATCAAGTGCTAGGCAGGAACTCATATTTGATATCACCAAAGGCTGGGGCAGAAATCCCTAACTGCACGTGAAACACACGTAATACACATTTCACCTTCAATTATTTAAGCAAACATGTTTTTAAATTCATCTCCAACTAGAACTGTGTCAAAAGCATTTTCCAACATCAAGTCCCTCTAAATTCACTGTGAAATAAACGGCTGTTTAGGGTCATTTCTGCTGGTGGCCGCTGCAGCAGCAGACAATCACAAATGAACTTTAGAGATGTATGTTGTAAGACACTTGGAACAAACCTACTGCTGCATCATCACTGAACTCAGAGGTCAGCTAGATTGGTTCCAGAATTTTCCAGTGGCTAAGGGCTGAGTAGGAGTTGGCTTCTCTCCAACTTGCCTTCCTGCAAAGAGGACAAGTTTGAGGCCCTCCCATGAGGAGTTATTCTAATAGAAATAAACAGTGATGTCACCCTCTGCAAAGGGAATAGTGACAAACAGGTACAGGTGCAGCTTTTCTTGTCACTCTGCCTGGGCTTGCTTCATCTTCTTGCATCTCTTTGCTGCCAACATCCAGGTATGGTCAAGGAATTTCGGTGTTTGCTTAGGCCACACGTAGGATTAGGAGAAGGTGGATATCAGGGCAGTCATTTCTGTGGCTTAAGAACTCTTTTGTCTGAAGAGTGAGAGCAGCAGTAGCAACCTTTAAATCCTTTGGGGGTGAGTGAGCATGCTGTGGCGTATGAAAGAGCAGTGATGGTTGGTACCCATTTTACAGATGGAGAAGTCACATCTGGAAAGGAGAAATGCTCTGAGAGTTGGACGTGCTGGAAAAGCCTCCTGACATACCTCCAACACATGCTAGTTAAAAATCTGGCCACTTTTCTCCTCTAGGGATGGATATGTGTGTGCTAAGTAAGTTGCTTCAGTCGTGTTCAGCTCTGCAAGCCCATGGACTGTAGCCCACCAGGCTCCTCTGTCTATAGGATTCTCCAGGCAAGAATACTGGAGTGGGTTGCCATTTCCTACTCCAAGGGATCTCCCTGACCCAGGGATCAAACCCAGGTCTCCCGCATTGTAGGCAGATGCTTTTACCTTCTGAGCCACCAGGGAAGTCTGCATTTGAACTATAGCCAGTTATTATTTGTGGCTTCCCATTTCCCTCAAAATCTTGGTATTTGGAAAATGACTTTAGATCCTATCTAATATATGTGGGTTTTTTCTTTTAAAGGCTTGGATCTGATGGCCAGTAATTATTGCTCTTTGCTGCTTTGAAAAAAAAATGGCTTTGGCTGTTAAGTTAATGACTGTACTGGAGCTTCCCTGGTGGCTCAACTGGTAAAGAACCTGCCAGCCAATGCAGGAGACACAGGAGATGCAGGTTCAATCCCTGGGTCAGGAAGATCCCCTGGAGTAGGAAATGGCAACCCACTCCAGCATTCTTGCTTGCAAAATCCCATGGACAGAGGAGCCTGGCAGACTACAGTCCGTGGGGTCACAAAAGAATTGGACATGACTGAACACACACACACACACACACACACATGCTCATCTTAAAGCTAGGGTGTCCCACCTTTGATGCTGAATTGTCTGTTTATTTATTTTGGCTGTGCTACATGGCTTACACAATCTTAGTTTCTTGACTAGGGACTGAACTGAGGGCCACAGCAGTGAAAGCACCTAGTCCTAATCACTGGGCCACCAGGGAACTCTCCAATGCTGAATAATTTATAACTGAAACATTATAGCCACAAATATGGTCTCTACACATAAATCATGTCATGAATTTCTCCTTATGGGTGGTCATAATGGAAAGGGCTGTATTTTCCTTTCTTTTTAAAACTTTGCTTGGTGCTTTTCATAGAACTGAGGATTGTCATGTTTTGTTTTCTAAGGATTATTCCCCAAAGGTAGCATTGCTGTTTAACTCACTAGAACCAGGAGGGGATATCTATTGTTCCCATACTTCAACTTGAAAGGACAGTCTTATTAAGAAGCAAAGTCAGTCACTTAGTGGAGCTTACAGGAAATTGGGAGGCAGAGACCTGAATCTCAGTTCTGGTTCTGCTCCAATTAGCTGTGTGACCTTGAACAAGTGCTTCAATGTCTCTGAGCCTCAGATTCCTCACTCTTTGTTAGCAATAGGTTATATTGTAGTGCCTTTCATCTAAACAAAGCATACTTGTCTCTGAAGTCAAAACTTGCTTAGTAACAAAATCGTATGAAAGTGAAAGTGAAGTTGCTCAGTTGTGCCCGACTCTTTGCGACCCCATGGCCTGTAGCCTACCAGGCTTCTCAGTCCACGCGATTTTCCAGGCAAAAATACTGGAGTGGGTTACCATTTGCTTCTCCAGGAGATCTTCCTGACCCAGGGATGGAACCTGGGTTTCCCACATTGTAGACAGATGCTTACCATCTGAGCCACCAGGGAAGTCCAAAATCATTTGGAGGCACATTAGAAAAGTATGTTGGAGTCCCCACCTCAACCAGTTGAATTGGAAACTCCAAGAGGGACCCAGCGAAACTATTTGTTAACCAGCTCCTTCAACAATTCAGAGATGGCTGTAACCCCTTCCTGTGGTAACTTTCTGGAGGCAAGAACTGAGTTTTCCAGCCTGAGGGAATGAAACCCATTTTCCAAAATGGGAAAGTCCAGGTGTCTGTGTCTCTGGTTTAGAAACCTGTGTTATGAGACCTCATTTGGGGAGGCTGGTTTGTGACCTTGTTCCCTGGGGCTAGTTTCTGCAGAAGTGAGTGGAGAGCAGACTGTTCTTTTTAATAAGAGCAGGTCTGAATGATCAAACTGACCATTTATTCAATAATGAGCATATTTCAGACCCTTTGGCCCAAAATCTTCGGTCAAGGCATTTCTGAGAAAGGCCAAAGCGGTTTCCAGAAATCAGACCTTTCTGCCCCAGCTCTCCTGTGAATCCCTTTTGAAGCTTCCTTCTATCCCTTCTTTGACTTTGTAAACTTTTCTTTCTTTTCCTTCATTCAGCTCATGGTGTTGCTGTGGGTTCTCTTGCTTCATGGGATTTCAGCCTGTGAGCTTTCTAGGCCCTCATCTCCCCCCACCCCACCTCTCTTTAAACACCTTCTCCTTCCCATCACCCCTCACTTCATCACATTACTGATTTTCATTTCCTTCAACTGCAGGTCCTCTTTCAATATTGTCCTGTTCTCTAAGTGCTGAAAGGAAAGGGGTCAGCATCAAGATATACACCTCTGGGGATTTCCCAGGCAGTCCAACAGTTAGGACTCAGCACTCTCACTGCCAGACTGGGTTCAATCCCTGGTCGGGGACCTAAGATTCCACCAACTGCACAGTGGGACCAAAACATAAAATGTACACAGCCCTTTGCTCCATTTCTTTCCTCGGGTCTCAGCCTTTACCCCGTCACTTCATAACAGGGGAAACTGGAGCTAGAGAAATGCTTCTTCAAGACAAAGTTTCAGAGACAGCAAGTCTTTCTCTTTATCTATAGACATCATTTACTAAGCCGAGTGCCAGGTACTGTGCCACTGTCCTGGCATGCATTATCTCACTGAATCTCTTCCACAGCTCCATCAGATAGGCACTCTTAGTATTCCCATATCCCAGAGGAGGAAACAGGCTCAGAGCCACTAAGGGACTTGTGCAAGTTCAGTCAGCTGGTGAGTAGCAAAGTGGATCTATCTGTCTGGTCCTAGGGCCTGCATGATTACACAGAGTGTTCTGATATTAAGGATTCTCCATGGTGTATATCAGATTTCCATGATGGCTCAAACAGTAACAAATCTGCCTGCAATGCAGGAGACACAGGAGATGCGGGTTCAATCCCTGGGTCTGAAAGATGCCCTGGAAGAGGAAATTACAACCCACTCCAGTATTCTTGCCTGGGAAATCTCATGGACAGAGGATCCTGGCGGGCTACAGTCCATGGGGTAACAAAGAGTTGGATACAACTTAACATGCACGCGTGCATACAGTATCTACCTCCTACCTTGTGGTGTGTATCAGGCTGAGTTGTACTGGAGGCCAATCTATGCAGCAACAGATTTCCTTTGGTGTGAAAAGTCTGAGCCCTGAAGAGCCTCAGTAACTTTAAACACCAAGAAAGAAGGGGGAGTTGGTTTTAATGGCAGAATAATGTTGCCAGGGTTATTAAGTATCATTGTAGGGGTGGGCCTGGTTCTGGTTTTGATTCTTGAGAACTGAAACCTGAGTAAAACTGCAACTATTGGCACTGAGAAGTACATTCCTGAGACCCCTGTGACTACTGTTAGTTTCATAGACCCTGGGGATGTGAAACATACTTGGTATTTTCTTCCTCCCACTTCCTTCCGGAAGCCAGTGCCAAAAGCAGAGGTAGGGAATGACTTCCTGGATGCTCGCAGCTAAAAGGGGACTGGAAAAGGGGAGAGAGCCAGGAAAGGGGCCCAGAATAGGCTAAACAACATTCTTGTTGGCTTGGATTCTTGGGTTTCCAGCTCACCCAAGTCCTTCTTGTCTGATTCTCATTATCAAACTTGCAGCACGCGGCAAGGAATATTTGGCACCCACCAATACAGACTCATTGAATTCGTGTTGATGTGACTCAGACTCATGAGTACAATAAATCCAAAGATTTCCAGAATATTCCCGTGGGAACAAGTCTGTCTTGGAGCCATAACCTAAGACTCCATTTGAAGGAGCCCAAGGTTTCACTTTGACTGGAGTGCATGGATCGATTTAACACTGCTACAGAAAAACAATTATTTTTTTCTTAGCCCCTTCCTGGAAAGACCTTACATTGGCTATAATTTCTCTAAAATCTCTTTTGAGTTGGAGATGCCAGACGGAGACTCCCACCTCTTTTCTGCAGGGTTTGTCCTTTTTATTGTCATTCAGTCATGGGAGTCAGTGGGCCTAAGGGTCTCTTAAGGCCTCAGTCACTTGCTCCATGTCTAATGCCTGACAAGTCACTTGGTCTCCCTAGGCCTCAGTTCTCCCATCTGTAATGATCCCGACTCTCCAGTTTCCGTGGGGATATTAAAGCAAGCAGTCATTGAAAACAAATGGTCCAAGATAGATGATTGTAGTTGTTTTCAGGTTTTTCCCTGGTTAAAGAGCTGTTTTGGTAAAAAAAAAAAAAAGAGAGAGAGAGAAGTAGTGGAAGGTTCAAGGGCTGAGAGTTGGAATCATTTGCTTCAGTTCAAATTCCTGTTCTGTCTCCTGCTAACTATGCAATCTTGGAAAGTTTCTTAACCATCTAATTGCCTTAACTCTGTCCAATGGAAAGAGTAATAATTACACCTATGTTGTAGAGCAATAGTAAGGAATCAAAGAGATAATACATAGCAAGGGTCTGCCCCATAGTTAGTGCTCAGTAAAGAGCAGCTATTTCTTTTATGATGATGAGCGCCTGAATCCTAGTCCAGCAACTTTGGGTAAGTCGCTTAGCCTCCTTAAACTTAAGTTCCTTCACCTGTATGATGGGAACAATCACAGTAGTCACCTCATAGGTTTTTTGAGGAATAAACAAGCTCATTCTTGCAAGGTTCTCAGCACACTGCTGGGCCCGTAGAAGTGCTCAAGGAAATACTGTCAGTTGCCAACTTAGTGGCCCTGTAGGCTCTTTGGCCCCTGGCTTCTCCACGTCGGGGCCACCTCTGAACCTAACTCCCACCCCAGCAGAGGTTTCTGATGCCTGTTTTTGAGGGTGAGCACAGGAGACAGCCTTTCTGCCTGGAGACCTCCTGAGAGCTTCCTGCAAAAAGCCTGCGCCCGGGCTGTGTCACCTGGGCTGCTTCTGGACAGCAGCTGATTGATTCCTAGGACCCCAGCTGGTTCACAAAGTGAGAAAAAAGAGGACAAGGCAGACCTTGCTTATCAGCCCCCATAGGAACCTGGCCCCAGGCAGCACCGAGTTGTGTTAGCTGCCCCTCCCTTTCCTCCCTTGGCAGCCCCGCCAGGCACGTATTCCCTTCTGGCCTTCCTCCAAGACAACAGGCCAGAGGGCCCTGCGTCTCCTCCCACGTCAAGGAAGGCAAGCAGATGCTGCCACAGTGACAGTTCCTACCTGATCAATAGAGCTGGGGATTGAACCCTGGTGACAGGGCCTGCCTTGAGGGGGGCTACCTCCCAGGGCATCTCCTACCTCAGCCTGGTGACCAAGCAACCTGCCCTGCCCACCACTGGCTGGGCACCAGCCTTGAAGCCTTTCTCGATACATTTATCTGCACCTCTGGGCCCCCACAGGGACTGCCCATTTCAGGCATATGCTGTCCCCATTGGATTCCTCAGCGACCTTTGCCTTAGTTCAGCCCTTATTATTTCCTTCCTGAACTGATCAATATTATTGTTGATGCTGTTGAAGCTGTTAATAACAGTAGGAATAGCTGACATCATTGAGTGCTTCCTGTGTGTGAGGCACTATGCTAAGTACTTCATATGTATTTTCGTATTCCATCCTCCTAATAATCATTTCAGGTAGGAGGCAGTATTATTATTCCTAGAGATATTGATCAGCCTGGAGCGTTAAGGGTCCAGATGGGATCTTGGACACCTATAAATTATTCAGAAGGGGTTACATGACCCAAGGGGACTTTTTGATGTGTTAGGGTTAGCCAGAAAGTTCTTTCAGGCTTTTCCACAACATCTTATGGGAAAATCCAGCAAACTTTTTGTCCAACCCAATACTTGGCCAAGAAGCCCTTCTATGCCACCCCTTCCACTTGTCCACTGGTACAGCTGACATTGGTGCAGCAATGTACAATTGACTGACTTGGACACAGCAGATGTTGCTCATTCTGAATCCTGCTGGGCCCTTGGCCATGGCTGGAGATGTGGGAGCCATACCACTTCTAGCTGCTTGCAGCAGAGGAGGATTTTTGCATCTGACTCACCCTGCGGTTGCTTGGATACTAGCTGGGATCAGGCTAGGGTAGCCCCATGGTGGACATGACCAAGTAAAGATCATACTTCTTAGCCCAAAGTTTCAGACTTTCTATTGTATGGGCTTCCTAGGTGGCTCAGTTGTTAAGAATCTGCCTGTAATGCACGAGACACAGGAGGCGTGGGTTTGATCCCTGGGTAGGGAAGATCCCCTGAAGGAGGAAATGGCAACACACTCCCATATTCTTGCCTGGAGATTCCCATGAACAGAGGATCCTGGTAGGCTACAGTTAATGGGGTCGTAAAGAGTCAGACATGATAGCATGCACACACTATATTAGTATAAATGACTATGACACACATTTCCAATAGTATTTACTTAGCACAGACCCCATACTCCAGCTACACCAATACATCTTGCACATAAATACCCATTTCCATGCCTCTGTTCATGGTGCTCTCCTACTGATTCTTCTCCAAAAGTCCTTCTGAGAACATGTCACTTCTTTCTTTTTTCATTTCAAGGATCCACTGAGCATCTGTTATATTACTAGGTGCTATGCTTGGCACTTAGAATGTGATTATTAACTTGCCTTCATCAAGCTTACAGTTTAGTGCAGGAAACAGACATTAAGCAAACCAACGGAGACATATATAATTAGAGTTGAACCTCGAACAATATGAGGTTTGGAGCACCAACCTCTGTGTCACTGAAAAAAATGCGTATAACTTATAGTCAGCCCTCCATATGTGTGATCCCAACCTATCTGCAATTCTCACCCATGGATTCAACCACTGATCATGTCGTAGTGTGGTATTTGTGCTCAGTCACTCCGTCATATTTGACTCTTTGCAACCCCATGGACTGTAGCCTTCCAGGCTCCTCTGGCCACAGAATTTTACAGGCAAGAATACTGGGGTGGGTTGTCGCTTGCTCTTCTCCAGGGGATCTTCCTGACTCAGGGATTGAACCCTTGCCTCTTGCATTACCACTGAGCCACCTGGGAAGTCCCCCCACATCAGAAAATATCCACATGTAAGTGAACCCACACCACTCTGACCCATGTTGTTCAAGGGCCAAATGTGTGAGTTGTGATAAGTGCTGTAAGGGAGAGCAAAGGGTGGTTATGAGAGATGGTTACAAGGGAGATAATTTAGATGGGAGAGAATGAAGAAAGGTCTTTCTGGGGGAAGTGACATCTAAGCTGAGATTGGAAAGATGAATAAATAATGGCAAAGAGTATTAAAGACTGAAGGACCAACGTGGGCAGACACTTGAGGTGGGTGCTGGCCATATCCAACTGACTCAAGAGTTAGTAAACCATGGAGAAAGTGGTGCTCAGTGAGACTGCAGACCACGTGGGGGCTTGCAGGCCATGGTAATGAGTTCCCTCTTTATGCTGAGTGCATTGGGAAGCCATGGATGTGCTTACGTCAGGGATCAAAATGATTAATTCGTACGCTTAAAATAGTCCTCTGGCTGCCACACAAACTTGGCCTGTAGAGAGTTATGAAGGGAAAGAAGGCCAAGATTAGGTGCCTGGGATACTAGTTCAGGGAGAGATTCTGGTGGCTTGGACTAAGGGGTGGCAGTGGCCATGGAAAGAAGTGCACAGATTTAAGATACATATTACAGCAGGAGCCAAAAGGACTTGCTGGTGGACTGGATATGCTGGCAAGGGGAGGGAGCAATCAAGGAGGACTTCCATGTGTCTGACCTGAGTGAGGAAGATGGCAGTACCATTAAGGGACATGGGGATGTAGCCTGAAGCCAGTTCAGAGTTTAGCTGTCCTGTGCCACATTCGGTCTCTAACGGTTATGGAGCATATATACTATACTACTTCATTTTGATGATAACTAACATGAGAGTATTTGTTGTCTCTCTCCCTGCATGCTCAGTTGCTTCAGTCATTTCCAACTCTTTGCGACCCTGTGGACTGTAGCCCACCAGGCTTCACTGTTCATGGGATTCTCTGAAGAATAATGTAGTGGGTTGCCATGCCCTCCTCCAGAAGATCTTCCTGATCCAGGGATCAAACCCGAATCTCTTGCATTCCAGGCAGATTCCTTATCACTGAGCCACTGGGAAGCCCTGTTGTCTCCCTGCTGCTGCTGCTAAGTCCCTTCAGTCACGTCTGACTCTGTGCGACCCCATAGACGGCAGCCCACAAGGCTCTGCCGTCCATGGGATTTTCCAGGTAGGAGTACTGCAGTGGGTTGCCATTGCCTTAGGTTTTAAACTCTTTGAGGACACTGACTATGTCTACCTCATGTCTGTTTTCCCCAATGTACCCAAGACACCATGTATTGAAGAATGGTCAATTAAGGGAAGGAATTTGTTTATTTTTCGATTTTACTCTTCTCACTAAGGCATCAGACATGAGTGGATCAAGCTTTTCTTTAAATAGAAAAAGATATGTTCCTGGATAGACTTAGAACTGCATTTAATCATTAATCTCCTGTTGAACAGTTGCTGCTGTGTCAGCATGATGCACAGGGCACACCTAACCTTGGTCCTCAGAACATCCTTCATCCGTGCAGTAAAGCCTCTGTGTTCACAGAAGTGTGACTTCATGGGAATGTACAGGCTAGCTCAGGATGGGCAGAGCAGAAAACGAGAAGTGACCTAAGGGCCTCAGTTGCTCAGGTGGGTGTGGGTTTTCATGGCCGTGGGTAAGCACATACTAAGGATGGCATGCTGTGGACCTTAGAGTCAATCACAGAATAGACAAAATATAGCAGGGTTGTAGCATCTAGACAAGATAAAATAAGGGGGTGCCCTATTGCAGCATTTACGTGATTCTTGCAGATCTCCAGGGATTGTCTGATCCTATAGTTCTGAGGTAGGAGCTCAGGAATCTGCATTTTTACAAGCATCCCAGGGAATGGTGGTGCAGGTAAGCCCTGGATCACACGTTGAGATGTCCTGGCTTCAGAGATCAGCCCTGGAACTGAAAGTGTGTACAGCTAACTCCTTGGGGACAACCTGACTCGTCCCTGCTCCCTTCTAAGAGTAGGTCCAAAGTCATCCTCAGGAGCCCCAGGAGCTACACACACAGTTGTAGACATGCATGGGCACCCAGATGAGTGACAGAAAAAGAGATGTAACAGTCTTGATCACCAGAATGGGAGGGATCAGGAGGTCAGAATCCATAACTTTAGTAAAGAATCTGCCTGCCAGTGCACGAGATAAGGGTTTGATCCCTGGGTTGTGAAGATCCCCTGGAGAAGGGAATGTCAGCACACTCCAGTATTCTTGCCTGGAAAATCCCATAGACAGAAGAGCCTGGCAGGTTATGCTTCCTGGGGTTGCAGAGTCAGACTCCACCGAGAAGCATGTGCACACATAGGTCCATTTTAGCAAAGGCCTTAAGGGGGTGCTAGTGGTGGGTTAGTCTGCAGAAGTGGCACCCCTGGTCCCCACAGACTGCTAAGGTTGCTTTCCAATGAGGAACTGAACCAGGCCTTGCCCTGTACTCTAATGGGCTTCCCTCATGACTCAGATGGTAAAAAAAATCGGCCTACAATGCAGAAGACCTGGGTTTGATCCCTGGGTTGTGAAGATCCCCTGGAAAATGGAAAGGCTACCTACTCTGGCAATACCCAACCAAGGGTATTGGAGGGGGATGGGTATGAATTTAGCATCTCAGTGGGATTAAGGGTACCCATCAGTTCCCTGCTTCCAGAGGCCTGATCCTGGTCTAGCCAGCCCAGCTTCCTACCTAACCAAAACCTGCTTTGCATCTACCCCCAATAGTCCAGACAGAATGGAAACCACCTTCCTCCAACTGTTCATGGGGTTAACTCTAAGCAGCTCCATCATCACTGCTCCCACTTGCCTTGCATTCAACCTCTCCTAAGGGTACCCATCAGTTCCCTGCTTCCAGAGGCCTGATCCTGGTCTAGCCAGCCCAGCTTCCTACCTAACCAAAACCTGCTTTGCATCTACCCCCAATAGTCCAGACAGAATGGAAACCACCTTCCTCCAACTGTTCATGGGGTTAACTCTAAGCAGCTCCATCATCACTGCTCCCACTTGCCTTGCATTCAACCTCTCCTGGTGGAGACCCAAGACTGACCTGGTCATTATTTGCAGAACACACAGCCTATAGCAATGAGCATCTAGGGGTGCACTTCACTTCCTGTTTTCTAAAGCCACCAAGAGAAACTTGCAAGCTATCATCACATCCCCACCTTCTACCCACCTTGG
>SJYC01107421.1:0-77283 GCA_006408675.1 Madoqua kirkii | reverse complement strand
AAAGCTGAAACTCCAATACTTTGGCCACCTCATGTGAAGAGCTGACTCATTGGAAAAGACTCTGATGCTGGGAGGGATTGAGGGCAGGAGGAGAAGGGGACGACCGAGGATGAGATGGCTGGATGGCATCACCAACCTGATGGACAAGAGTTTGGGTGAACTCCAGGAGCTGGTATCAGACAGGGAGGCCTGGCTTGCTGTGATTTATGGGGTTGCAAAGAGTAAGACCCAACTGAGCAACTGAACTGAACTGAAAGGATTAAAACAATTTCAGGATTATCTATATTCAAGTGTATCCAAGCAAAGTGGATCTAAGGAGCTTGAATTTGCCTGAAAGTTAACTCAGTCTTCCAACTTACTTTCAAATTGCAGACATGAATCTATAATAGAAGAGTTTATAAATTTAAACATTGAGAAATTAAGCATGTAAGTATGGGGCTATGAGTTATTTTCTGAAAACAAAAATGTGATCACCTCATTCTGATGGAGTCTTCATTGCCAGTCTGCCTCACTTCAGAGCTCTGCTCATCAGCTTCAGATCAGCTTTGCAGATAAACCTGATGTACAAGCTCATCACAGATATCTCTCAGATCAGCATTAATGAGATATTTGCCTCTACTAGGAATTCAAGAATCCAATCTCCATGACTCAGTGCAGAAATAATTTACTACATGTAGGGCTCTGGAGAATCAAAGGGGAAAAAAATGATTAAGAAATGCCATTTGAAATTAATTACAGAAATTATAAAATTAATAGAGATGAACCCAATTAGTTTCTTTGATTTTTTCCTAGAGTAATATACAATGATCTAGCCTAATTCTTCTGCATATTCTCATGATACCCATTATTTATTGTAAAAAAGAAAAAGTCATTGCATCTTGAGGTACACATATCAATTAAATATTTTCATTTGAAATGAAATGCACATTACTATTGGTCTTTTACTTATTCTCCTCCTAGACAATCTCAGGGCTTCTTGACAGTACCACTCTGGGCATCAGTTATCACAATGGAAGTTTAGCTTACAAGTGTAAGGGAGAACATCACTTAAAGCTGACCTAGTCATATCACTGACCTTGAGCTGCTCCTAAAAAAAATAAACTGGCTTACTGAGGCAGTCAAGTAGAAAGCAAAAATCATCATTTTCTAAAGGTTTTCTAGGTAGAAATCTTTAGGGACAATCTTTTGTCAGTGTGTAAGTCTTGAATAAATATCTTAATTCATTGTGATTAATTATTTTTAAAACTCTGGGGCACCAAGTTTCTTATACATTATATTATATGAACCTTGTAAGTGAGGATGTTCTTTGAATGAACACCTTAATCTACACACAAACCATATTAAAGACTGTAACAGATAATTATGCATTATGTCACTTTGTTAGTATGAATGACATTTCCATGTGAGGGCCCTCATTCATTTAAATAGAGATGTCAATTTCTCACCCGAAATATATACCACATTACAAGAGAATTTTCTTTGACAACAGATGAAACTCCATTCTCCCTGTTTCCACAACTGAAGTGACTGTGTCCCTCAGAAAGCCCACTAATGATTCATTTTTGTCAAACTCAGATTCAAATCGTATCATTTAAAAACCTCTTTAATTCTTAACTGCTAGTGACTAGAAAATATGAGGTTGAAGAAATGAATATGAATGCATATTGAATGTCAAATTCTGCATATTCTTAAAGGTAGTAAAGTTCAAGTTCCAACATCCAATGCAAATTATATACAATTTGATGGATTGCTATTATCTAAAGTGGATAGGACAAAGTCTTCTGTCTTTAATCAAAAGCAGGATTAATCATAAACTTTTGCCATGAAACTAGAAGGAAAACTGTATTAAAATATCAGTCTTTCTCTGTGGGGTGGAGAGAATGAGAACCTAAAACTTTCTTCAGACCTACAGTCTTCAAAGAAATGCCAACAGTGACCACACTATGGTGGACAATTTGGTCTATGACTTTAGTCTCATTTACTCTCCAAGTCAACTTATTTTAGGTCCACAAGCACTGAGGAAAGTAGACACACCTCATGCTTACAGGTTCTCCTTACTATGTCAGCAATATACGACTCAAACTCTAGGACTGACTTACTATCCTATGCTTTAAGATAAAGTCATATCAAGCAACCAAAACTAGTCAGGCCCCAAAGCATTACCCCACTGACACTACTGGCTTAATAAAGGATTTGTTCCAAAAGCATGCACTACATTTATTTTTGTATTAATGTTTGTTGGAGTATAATTGCCTTACAATGTTATCTTAGTTTCTGCTATACAGCAAAGTGAATCAATTATACATATACATACATTCATTCTTTTTCAGACTTCCTGCCCATTTAGATCACCACAGAGCATCAGGTGGAGCTCCAAGTGCTATACAGTAGATCCTCATTAGTTATCTATTTTCTATATAGTAGTGTGTATATGTTAGTCCCAATCTCCCAGTTCATCCCACTCTTCCCAACCCCCCTTGATAACCATAGTTGGTTTTCTACACCTGCAACTCTATTTCTGCTTTGCAAATAAGTTCATCTATACTATTTTTCTAGATTCCACATATAAGCAGTATTATACAATATTTATCTTTTTCTTTGACATTTCACTCTGTATGACCATCTCTAGGTACATCCATGTCATTATAAATGGCATAATTTCACTCCTTTTATGGCTGAGTAATACTCCATTGTATATATATACCACATCTTCTTTATCCATTCCTCTCTTGATGGACATTTAGGTTGCTTCCGTGTCCTGGCTATTGTAAACAGTGCTGCAATGAAGATCGGGGAACATGCATATTTTCAAGTTATTGTTTTCTCTGGATATATTCCCAGGAGTGAGATTGCTGTGTCATTTGATAGCTCTACTTTTAGTTTTTTTTTAAGGAACCTCCATATTGTTCTCCATAGTGGCTGTACCAACTTATATTCTTACCAAGACTATAGGATGGTTTCCCTTTTTCCACATCCTCTCTAGCATTTATTGTTCATAGATTTTTTTGATAATGACCATTCTAACTGGTGTGAGGTGATACTTTATTGTAGTTTTGATTAGCATTTCTCTAATAATTAGTGATGTTGAGCATCTTTTCATATGTTTTTTTGGTCAACTGTATGTCTCTTTGGATAAATGTTTATTTAGGTCCTCTGCCCAGTTTGATTTATTGTTGTTGTTGTTCAGTCGCTAATATGTGTCCAACTCTTCATGACTCCACAGACTGCAGCACACCAGGCTTTCCTGTCCTCCACTATCTCCCGGAGTTTGCTCAAACTCATGTCTATTGTCTCAGTGATGCCATCCAACCATCTCATCTTCTATTGCACCTTTCTCCTCAATCTTTCCCAGCATCAATGTCTTTTCCAGTGAGCCGGCTCTTCCCACCATGTGGACAAAGGACTGGAACTTCAGCTTCAGCACCAGTCCTTCCAATGAATATCCAGGGTTGATTTCTTTTAGGGTTGACTGATTTTATCTCCTTGCTGTCCAAGAGACTCTCAAGAATCTCTTCAGGACCACAGTTCAAAAGCATCAGTTCTTTAGTGCTCAGCCTTCTTTATGGCCCAACTCTCATATCCATATACGACTACTGGAAAAACCATAGCTTTGATTAGACAGACTTTTGTCAGCAAAGTGATATCTCTGCTTTTTAATAAAGTTTGCAATAGCTTTTCTTCCAAGGAGCAAGCATCTTATAATTTCATGGCTACAAGCACCGTCCACAGTGATTTTGGAGCTCAAAAAAATAAAATCTGCCACTATTTCCATTTTTTTCCCCATATATTCACCATGAGGTGATGGGACCAGATGCCACGATCTTAGTTTTCTGAATGTTGAGTTTTAGGCCAGCTATTTCATAGTCAACAAAAGAGTTCAAAATGTAGTAGTTGGGTTCAATCTCAAAAACAACAGAATGATCTCTATTTATTTCCAAGGCAAATGATTCAACATTACAGTAACCCAAGTCTATGCCCCAACCACTAATGCCAAAGAAGCTGAAGTGAAAATGGTTCTATGAAGACCTACAAGCCCTTCTAGAACTAACATGAAAAAAAGATGTCATTTTCATCATAGAGCATTGGAATGCGAAAGTAGGACATCAAGAGATACCTGGAGTAACAGGCAAGGTTGGCCTTGGAGTACAAAATGAAGAAGAGCAAAGGCTACCAGAGTTTTTCCAAGAGAATGCACTAGTCATAGCAAACACCTTCTTCCAACAACACAAGTGATGACTCTACACATGTACATCACCAGGTGGTCAATACCATAATCAAACTGATTATATTTCTTGCAACTGAAGATGGAGAAGCTCTATACAGTCAGCAAAACAAGACTGGGAGTTGACTGTGCTTCAGATCATGAGTTCCTTACTGCAAAATCCAGACTTAAATTAAAGAAAGTAGGAATAACCATTAGGCTATTCAGTTCAGTTCAGCTCAGTCATGTCCAACTCTTTGCCACCCCATGAAATGCAGCACACCAGGCCTCCCTGTTCATCACCAACTCCCAGAGTTCACTCAGACTCATGTCCATCAGGTTGGTGATGCCATCCAGCCATCTCATCCTCGGTCATCCCTTTCTCCTCCTGCCCTCAATCCCTCCCAGCATCAGAGTCTTTTCCAATGAGTCAACTCTTCACATGATGTGGCCAAAGTATTGGAGTTTCAGCTTCAGCATCAGTCCTTCCAAAGAACACCCAGGACTGATCTCCTTTAGAATGGACTGGTTGGATCTTCTTGCAGTCCAAGGGACGCTCAAGAGTCTTCTCCAACACCACAGTTCAAAAGCATTAGTTCTTCGGTGCTCAGCCTTCTTCACAGTTTAACTCTCACGTCCATACATGACCACTGGAAAAACCATAGCCTTGACTAGATGGACCTTTGTTGGCAAAGTAATGGCTCTGCTTTCAGGTACGGCCTAAATCAAATCCCTATAATTACACAGTGAGTTGAAGTCGCTCAGTCGTGTCCAACTCTTTGCGACCCCATGGACTGTAACCTACTAGGCTTCTCTATCCATGGGATTCTCCAGGCAAGAATACTGGAGTGGATTGCCATTTCCTTCTCCAGGGGATCTTCCTAACTCCAGGGTCTCCTGCATTGGAGGCAGACACTTTAACCTCTAGATTCAAGGGATTAGATCTGATAAGAGTGCCCAGAGAACTACGGATGAAGGTTTGTAACACTGTACAGGAGAGAGTGACCAAAACCATCCCCAAAAAAAAGAAATGCAAAAAGGCAAAATGGTTATCTGAGGAGGCTTTACAAATAGGATTTGATTAGGTTGGTTTTTTTTAATATATTGAGCTGTATGAGCTATTTGTGTATTTTGGAGATTAATTCTTTGGCAGTTGCTTCATGTGCAAATATTTTCTCCCATTCTGAGGGTTGTCTTTTCATTTTGTTTATGGTTTCCTTTGGTTTCAACAGCTTTTAAGTTTAATTAGGTCCCATTTATTTATTTTTGTTTTATTTGCATTATTCTCAGCAATGGAATGAAAAATATCTTGCAGTGGCTCATGTCAGTGTTCTGCCTATGTTTTCCTCTTAGAGCTTAATTGTATCTGGTCTTACATTTAGGCCTGTAATCTATCTTGAATTTATTTTTGTGTATGGTGTTAGGGAGTGTTCTAATTTCATTCTTTCACATGTAGCTGTTCAGTTTTCCCACCACCACTTGGTTGAAGAAATTGTCTCTTCTTCATTGCATAGTCTTGCCTCCTTTGCCATAGTTTAGGTGGTCCTAGGTGTGTGTTTTTTTTTCTGAGCTTTCTATCCTGTTCCATTGATCAAATATATTTCTCTTTTTGTGTCAGTACCATACTCTTTTGATGACTATAGCTTTGTAGTATAGTTTGAAGTCAGGGAGCCTGATTCCTCCAGCTCCATTTCTCTTTCTCAAGATTGTTTAGGCTATTTGGGGCCTTTTATGTTTCATACAAATTTTGAAACTTTTTGTTTTAGCTCTGTGAAAAATGCCATTGGTAATTTGATAGAGATTGTACTGAATCTGTAGATTGCTTTGGTTAGTATCATCATTTTGACAACACTGATTCTTTCTATCCAGGAACATTGTATATCTCTCCATCTGTTTATAGATTTCTTTCATCAGTATCATAGTTTTCTGAGTACAGCAGGTCTTTTGCTTCCTTAGGTAGATTTATTCCCTGTTATTTTTTTCTTTTTGATGCAGTGGTTAAACGGGATGATTTCCTTAATCTCTCTTTCTGATCTTTTGTTGTTAGCAAAAGCATACACTAACTTTAGAGGAAAAGGATGTGTCCCACTTAGGTCAAAATTGGTATGATGTGTGTATCAGATGATTATAAAGCCTTCAGAAGTCACAAAAATTGAAAAATAGAAACAGGGGATGTTTTAAAGGGAATAAAACCCTCATTCCACCAATCTCCTTCCCTTAACAAACCTAAATAACTCTAGCTAATGAAACAATAACACAATTTTGATGAGTCAAGTAATTTAAATAGAAATTACCTCTTCCCTGAAGTTTTTGTGTTTCATTCTAGATACAGAATGCATCATTTCAATTATTTTTATTCTTCCAGAGTGAAATAATGAATGTAATTTTATGTGTTTACATGTTTAAGATAGCTTTTAAAATGCCACAAGAGGAGTTTATTCATGGAAAATGAAATTGTTTCACAGAATACATTGGATGGTCATTAGTTTCTTTTTCCTATATTTTTTTTTCCACATCAAGCTTACTTGATAATGTAGTTCAGCTCTTGGTAATGCAAAATTTCTTTGATGTCAATATAAAAAAAGACAGAAATTAATTCACTGGGAAAAGAAGTGAATACATAGACATATGATCTTTAGGGTGTTGATCAGTCAGTTCAGTTCAGTTCATTCGCTCAGTCATATCCGACTCTTTGCCACCCCATGAATCGCAGCACGCCAGGCCTCCCTTTTCATCACCAACTCCCAGAGTTCACTCAGACTCACGTCCATCGAGTCAGTGATACCATCCAGCCATCTCATCCTCTGTCGTCCCCTTCTCCTCCTCCCACTCCCTCTCAGCATCAGAGTCTTTTCCAATGAGTCAACTCTTCACATGAGGTGGCCAAAGTACTGGAGTTTCAGCTTTAGCATCATTCCCTCCAAAGAAATACCAGGGCTAATCTCCTTCAGAATGGATTGGTTTAATCTCCTTGCAGTCCAAGGGACTCTCGAGAGTCTTCTCCAACACCACAGTTCAAAAGCATCAGTTCTTCAGTGCTCAGCTTTCTTCACAGTCCGACTCTCACATCCATACATGACCACAGGAAAAACCATAGCCTTGACTAGACGGACCTTTGTTGGTAAAGTAATGTCTCTGCTTTTGAATATGCTATCTAGGTTGGTCATAACTTTTCTTCCAAGGAGTAAGCATCTTTTAATTTCATGGCTGCAGTCACCATCTACAGTGATTTTGGAGCCCAAAAAAATAAAGTCTGACACTGTTTCCACTGTTTCCCCATCTATTTCCCATGAAGTGATGGGACCGGATGCCATGATCTTCATTTTCTGAATGTTGAGCTTTAAGCCAACTTTTTCACTCTCCACTTTCACTTTTATCAAGAGGCTTTTTAGTTTCTCTTCACTTTTTGCCATAAGGGTGGTGTCATCTGCATATCGGAGGTCATTGGTATTTCTCCTGTCAATATTGATTCCAGCTTGTGCTTCTTCCAGCCTAGTGTTGATAGGTGATCATAAATCATTCTAGAAGATTAAAACAGTACAACTCCCAGTAAAAAATCTGCAACATTTCCTTCAGCACAAGGTCTGCGACAGATGAAAAATCCATCCTATTCCTGCTATTGTTAATGAAAGGCATGAACTATACCTTTGAAATCTTTATAGCTAAACTTCAAATGACTGATTTTCTATACTATACATAAAGAGCAAATATATAGTGGAGTCTTGGGAATAGACAACCTTGAGAAGTTTATTCATTGGATTATCTCACTCTTTTAGAATATCATTTTGAAGAAAGTAAAGGTTTGTTTACTGGGTCAATAGAGTCACGAGTGCATTCGTCAGTCCTGCTTCTTCAACCAGAGGCAGTCATCAAATCTCATTAGCTTGCTCTGTCTCCAGGAGAAGGGAGATCATCTATCAGTTACCCTTACTCCGTGACAAACCATATGAAAAAGAGCTTTTCATCCACTGGTGCTCTGATTGAGGAAGGAGAGGATAAATGTCCTTGGATATTAGCTTTAACAGAAGAATCTGGAGAAGTAACAGGAGGAGCGTATGTGGGATGTGCTAATGGTTGTTTTATTTTAAATTAGCCAACGACTGCAGATGTACAGCAGACCTGAGTTGCTCTTTTTGGATATTTCCTAATCTCACTCTCCTTAAAGGACTGAAAAATGAATACTGTGAAATTAGCAAAAGCTTATTTTGTGACACTGTAATTAGATAACTTTCTCTCATGAAAATCCAACTCCTGTATCACTAACTAGATGTTATGGGCTCTTCAACGTGCATCTGGCTATAAAAGCAGACAACAGATACAAAACATTTCTAATTAAGTAAATGACAGAACAGGAAGGAGCATGGTACACAATGATCAGACTGTCTTTCTTCATTTTAGTATCCTCAGGTGACCTTCTTTTCATAAAAATCAACATGCCATTTGAGCAACATTTTTTTTCCCACCTTATCCAGCTTGTACTTAACCTAAGTGACCACCAGTCTAAACTGTGTCATGGACTACTCGACCTACCAGATGCTCAGCAATAATCTTAGGTCATTCAGTTATCCAAATACAGAGAACAGCACTTTCCAAACTTGAGTGCATTTACAAACTACCCAGAGATCTGAGAAAAATGTAGATTTTGACTCAGGAGGTCTAGGTGTGGCCTGAGCATCTGCATTTCTAACAAGCTCCCAAGTGATGCTGATGTTACTGGTCTGAGATTCTAACACTCGCCATAGATCACCTTAATAACATTCTGTAAAATTTCCAGCAGAAAATAAAAACACAATTACATAATTTCATGTGGTTTGTTTCCCGGAAGAGAAGAATATGATCTTTAAAGAGAAGTCAATTTTAGATGTGAATTTCAAAATACAATTGTAATCTTTCTAAATGTTATCTTTATGGATAGACATCCTTTTAGAGCTCAAAGAGGTCCTTTAAGGTCGATGAGTATTGACTTCAGGAAATGATCCAAAACAGAACACAAACAGATTCATTTAAAGCAAAGCTTGAATCCAATATTTTCCTCCAGCTGTACTACTGATGATGGCTTGACTTTTTCTTTGCAGTTATTGTACACAAACAAATTGAAAAACACTCCCCTTAAGTTCAAAACCCTCTTCCAGAGAATAGGATTCCAGTTCATATGCTCTTCTGCTGTGCAAAGTTTATTTATGACATACTTAAATAAAGATTTCTGTTATTAAAATTAATTCTCTTTGAAATTGATTAGCCTAACAAAGATTCAACTGTGGAGATAAATGTCAAAGGTCAGAATATTCTAGTTCACCATTAATGATATTAAGGCCCTGTATTTAATAACTACTTTATTCTGAGGAGCTTGTAACACTCCTATTCATCTTCCCACTTCTGAGTTTGATAAGGAAATGGGTATAGATCTGGATTTGCAACACTAATAGGAAAATCAATTTAATTTTTCTGTACTTTGAGTAAGTTGATACTAAGTATAATGTACTTGATGTGTATGTGACTCTTACTGAGTATAACTTCACTTTTCAAAAGCATGGTTAATAGATTCACAGATATTAGCATAATTTCCTATGTACAAAAGAAACACTGTAATAAAACAGCTAAATATGTTCAGTCCACAAATATTTATTTAGCTCTATAATAATAATACTAACACAATATATTATTATATACCATATAAAATAACTGATACTAAAGAAAATAATAATAACTAATATTTATAACAAATGAAGCACTAATCTAAGTATTTTACAAAAAGTCATTATTCTTTACAATTTTATACTGTAAATATGGCCACCAGTCCCACCACTTCATGGGAAATAGATGGGGAAACAGTGGAAACAGTGGCAGACTTTATTTTTGGGGGGACTCCAAAATGACTGCAGCTGGTGACTGCAGCCATGAAATTAAAAGACGCTTACTTCTTGGAAGAAAAGTTATGACCAACCTAGATAGCATATTAAAAAGCAGAGACATTACTTTGCCGACTAAGGTCCATCTAGTCAAGGCTATGGTTTTTCCTGTGATCATGTATGGATGTGAGAATTGGACTGTGAAGAAAGCTGAGTGCCGAAGAAATGATGCTTTTGAACGGTGGTGTTGGAGAAGACTCTTGAGAGTCCCTTGGACTGCAAGGAGATCCACCCAGTCCATTCTGAAGGAGATCAGCCCTGGGATTTCTTTGGAAGGACTGATGCTAAAGCTGAAACTCCAGTACTTTGGCCACTTCATGCGAAGAGTTGACTCATTGGAAAAGACTCTGATGCTGGGAGGGATTGGGGGCAGGAGGAGAAGGGGACAACAGAGGATGAGATGGCTGGATGGCATCACAGATTTGATGGACATGAGTCTGAGTGAACTCTGGGAGTTGGTGATGGACGGGGAGGCCTGGCATGCTGTGATTCATAGGGTCACAAAGAGTCGGACATGACTGAGAGACCAAACTGAACTGAACTGAACTGTAAATATAATTATTGGCCCCATGGAGCAGATAAATAAAGTGAAATACTGACAGGCTAAATAATTTACCTAAGATTATACAGCTTCTATGTGACTGCTGTGGTCTGAACATCTGAATCCCCACCACCTTGCAAAGTCATACATTGAAATTAACCCCCAAAGATGGTGGTATGGTGGAGCCTTTAGGAGGTACTAGGATCATATGGGTGGATCTCATGAATGGGATTATGGCCCCAGAGAAGTGACCCTAGAGAATTCCCTATCACTTTCTACCATATGGCAACACATGAGAAGGCTCAAAAGCAATAGACCAGGAAGTGGGCTCTCACCAGAACTCAACCATGCTGGCACTTGATCTTGGACTTCCCAGCCTCCAGAACTGTGAGAAATAAATTTCTGTTGTTTATAAGCCACCCAATGTGTGGTATTTTGTTATAGCAGCCCAAACAGCCTAGCTTCTGTATTCAAGACAGAGCCTAGCTCTGTCATATGCCAGACACCCCCCTGGGAAATGATGATCATGGCAAAAGATGCTTATGGGGATGGGCAAGAGTGTTGCATTTACACCTCCATCCCACTTCTAACCATCAGTAGTCATTATAGCCCTTCTTTCCAACTGAGCTCAGATTTAGGCTCAGACACACGCACCTTGGGTTCAGAATCCTTCATACCCAGTGTTCCAGGTAGTTATAGGATCAGTCAGTTGGAACTGACACTTGTATCAAAATGTATTTGCCATTGCTGACTGAGTGCATAAAGCACACCATTTACTAGTCTTTAAATACTTTGAAAAGTTTGTATAGGTTGCAGACACTTGTGTGAAAAGGGATATATTTCTAATTAATATTGATCTCAACCTGTTTCCAGTATCACTCAGAGGACATGAGTTTGAGCAAACTTTGGGAGATAGAGAAGGACAGAGAAGCCTGGTATGCTGCGGTCCATGGGCCACAAAGAGCTGGACATGACTGAGTGACAGAACAACAGCAACAACCTGTTTAATAAACTTTGATTCAGTCATGGATCCCATGCTTTGGTTCTTGCCTTCAAGGCCTTTTCACATTGGAATCCTTTACACATTACCTATATAGGCTTTAATATTTCTTAGCCTAAGAATTTAGGAAGGATCCATAACACCCTTGAAATAATACATTATTTTATATTATGTAACTAGTTACTTTAACAACTATAGGAAAAATTAAAGTTAAGATTCCGATCTCCCACAACCAAGGTGCATTCAAATTTACATTTTTATTATTAAAAAATTATACTGGTGACTTCCCTGGTGGTCCAGTGGCTAAAACTCCATGCTCCCAATGCAGGGGCCTGGATTCAACCCCTGGTCAGGGAACTAGATCCCACGTGCTGTAACTAAGAGTTCACGTGCCACAAATAACACCCAGCACAGCCAAATAAATAAAAATAAAATATTTTTTAAAATATATCCTGGGGAAAATGTTAAAGCTTTGCAATTGTGCAGAGAGGAAAACTTTCTCAAGCATAACAGAATTCCATAAACAGTAAAGAAAGATCTCATTGCATAAAATCGCAAAATCTCTTTACTGCAATGATACTATAAGCAAAGTTAAAAGATAATGATATCATTTCTGGATTGTTGAGGTAACAGTGGCCAACTAAATGTGAATTTGCACAAATCTGTATCTCCATACAGATCCTCCAAAAAACTACAGATCAATAAGAAGAAAAAATGCACACACATAAATCCGACAACTCATCATAATTAAAACACAACACTACTACCAACTTTAAATTATCTGTAATTGGGGGAAAGACATTACAGCAGCACTAGAACTCCCATCAGAAGACTTTGCAGAGATCGAAGGAAGGGCTTCTGACTTCCCAGATGACTCGGTGGTAAAGAATCCACCCACCAGCAGGAGACCTGAGTTCAATCCTGAGTAGGAAAGATCCCCTGGAGAAGGAAAAGGCAACCCACTCCAGTATTCTTGCCTGGGCAATCCCATGGATAGAGGAGACTGGCAGGCATGGAGTTGCAAAAGTCAGATACAACCGAGCAACTAAACAACATTAACAATGACAAACAAGGGAGAGTTTCCAGAAAATCTGCATAGAAGAGAAAACGGAATTAAGCTAAAATAGCTCCCAGAAAGAGAAAGGCCATCTTAAGTGTCAATATATTGAAAACGTTCTAGTCATAAGAGTATGGAACGTAGGGAAGACACAGAAAAGAGATGAGATTCAGTTAAGCAGTTCTGGAAGGACTGGAGAAGAAAAGGATTTTAAAAATCAGAAGCAATCTTTGGGTACACAAGGAAGACAAAAAGAAACATGGGAGAAAGACTCATGGTCCTGCCAGACAAGAGAAAACCAAAAATTCAAAGGACACATGAATATTACTTGGGCCAAATGATACTGGGCCCAATTTTACCTATTATGTACACTGTAAAATGTTTGACAATATCCTTGGCCTCTACCCAGCAGATGTTGTCAGCACACCACCCCAGTTATGACAACCAAAAATGTCTCCAGACATTGCAAAATGTCCCCTAGGATATGAAATCACATCCAGGTGAGAACCACTGACCTAGAGCAAAGATTTGTTGAATTGCTGATTGGTTTGTTTGTTGCTGCTGCTACTGTCCAACTCTGTGCGACCCCAGAGACAGCAGCCCACTAGGCTCCTCTGTCCCTGGGATTCTCCAGGCAAGAATACTGAAATGGGTTGCCATTTCCTTCTCCAATGCATGAAGGTGAAAAGTGAAAGTGAAGTCAGTCAGTCATGTCCGACTCTTAGTGACCCCATGGACTGCAGCCTACCAGGCTCCTCCATCCATCAGATTTTCCAGGCAAGAGTACTGGAGTGGGGTGGTTTGTTTGTTACTCATCCTTACATGTTTCCCTTTTTTGTAATAAATCATTAAGAGGAAAAATAAAATTGAGGGAAGAAAAGAAACTACTCACTCACACATTTATTCATTCATCAAAGTTCTATTGAATGCCCACTAAGAAATGGGCTTTGTATAAAAGATTAATAGGGAAATCAACAAATGAATGGATAAAGAAGCTGCGGTACATATATACAATGGATTATTACTCAGCCATAAAAAAGAACGCATTTGAATCGGTGATAATGAGATGGATGAACGTAGAGTCGATTATACAGAGTAAAGTAAGTCAGAAGGAGGAAAACAAATATCATATTAACACGTATATATGGAATTAAGAAAGATGGTACTGATGAACCTATTTGCAGGGCAGTAAGGGAGAAACAGACACAGAAAACAGACTTATGGACATAGAGGTGGGCAGGAGGGAGACAGTGGGATAAATGGAGAGAGTAGCATGGCAACAAATAGACTACCATATGTAAAACAGACCAGTCCAGTCCAGTTCAGTCGCTCAGTCATGGCCAAACCTTGTGATCCCATGAATCGCAGCACGCCAGGCCTCTCTGTCCATCACCAACTCCCAGAGTCTACTCAAACTCACCTCCATTGAGTCGGTGATGCCACCCAGCCATCTCATCCTCTGTCGTCCCCTTCTTCTCCTGCCCCCAATCCCTCCCAGTATCAGGGTCTCTTCCAGTGAGTCAACTCTTCACATGAGGTGGCCAAAGTACTGGAGTTTCAGCTTTAGCATCAGTCCTTCCAAAGAACACCCAGGACTGATCTCCTTTAGGATGGACTGGTTGGATCTCCTTGCAGTCTGAGGGACTATCTCAAGAGTTTTCTCCAACACCACAGTTCAAAAGCATCAATTTTTGGCACTCAGCTTTCTTCACGTCCAACTCTCACATCCACACATGACCACTGGAAAGACCATAGCCTTGACTAGATGGACCTTTGTTGGCAAAGTAATGTCTCAGCTTTTCAATATGCTATCTAGGTTGGTCATAACTTTCCTTCCAAGGAGTAAGTGTCTTTTAATTTCATGGCTGCAATCACCATCTGCAGCGATTTTGGAGCCCTCAAAAGAAAGTCAGCCGCTGTTTCCACTGTTTCCCCATCTATTTCCGATGAAGTGATGGGACCAGCTGCCATGATCTTAGTTTTCTGAATGTTGAGCTTTAAGCCAACTTTTTCACTCTCCTCTTTCACTTTCAACAAGAGGCTTTTTAGCTCGTCTTCACTTTCTGCCATAAGGGTGGTGTCATCTCCATATCTGAGGTCATTGATATTTCTCCCAGCAATCTTGATTCCAGCTTGTGATTCTTCCAGCCCAGGGTTTCTCATGATGTACTCTGCATAGAAGTTAAATAAGCAGGGTGACAATATACAGCCTTGATGTACTCCTTTTCCTATTTGGAACCAGTCTGTTGTTCCATGTCCAGTTCTAACTGTTGCTTCCTTCATGATCTTAGTTTTCTGAATGTTGAGCTTTAAGCCAACTTTTTCACTCTCCTCTTTCACTTTCAACAAGAGGCTTTTTAGCTCGTCTTCACTTTCTGCCATAAGGGTGGTGTCATCTCCATATCTGAGGTCATTGATATTTCTCCCAGCAATCTTGATTCCAGCTTGTGATTCTTCCAGCCCAGGGTTTCTCATGATGTACTCTGCATAGAAGTTAAATAAGCAGGGTGACAATATACAGCCTTGATGTACTCCTTTTCCTATTTGGAACCAGTCTGTTGTTCCATGTCCAGTTCTAACTGTTGCTTCCTCACCTGCATATAGGTTTCTCAAGGTGGTCTGGTATTCCCATCTCTTTCAGAATTTTCCACAGTTGATTGTGATCCACACAGTCAAAGGCTTTGGCATAGTCAATAAAGCAGAAGTAGACATTGTTATGGAACTCTCTTGCTTTTTCCATGATCCACCAGATGTTGGCAATTTGATCTCTGGTTCCTCTGCCTTTTCTAAAACCAGCTTGAACATCTGGAAGTTCACGGTTCATGTATTGCTGAAGCCTGGCTTGGAGAATTTCAAGCATTACTTTACTAGTGTGTGAGATGAGTGCAATTGTGTGGTAGTCTGAGCATTCTTTGTCATTGCTTTTCTTTAATATTGGAATGAAACTGACCTTTTCCAGTCCTGTGGCCACTGCTGAGTTTTCCAAATTTGCTGGCATATTGAGTGCAGCACTTTCACAGCATCATCTTTTAGGATTTGAAATAGCTCAACTGGAATTCCATCACCTCCACTAGCTTTGTTCATAGCGATGCTTTCTAAGGCCCACTTGACTTCACATTCCAGGATGTCTGGCTCTAGCTGAATGATCACACCATTGTGATTATCTGGGTCGTGAAGATATTTTTTGTATAGTTCTTCTGTGTATCCTTGCCACCTCTTCTTATTATCTTCTGCTTCTGTTAGGTCCATGCCATTTCTGTCCTTTATCGAGCCCATCTTTCCATGAAATGTTCCCTTTATATCTCGAATCTTCTTGAAGAGATCTCTAGTCTTTCCCATTCTGTTGTTTTCCTCTATTTCTTTGCATTGATTGCTGAAGAAAGCTTTCTTATCTCTCCTTGCTATTCTTTGGAACTCTGCATTCAGATGCTTATATCTTTTCTTTTCTCCTTTGCTTTTTGTTTCTCTTCACAGCTATTTGTAAGGCCTCCCCAGACAGCCATTTTGCTTTTTTGCATTTCTTTTACATGGAGATGGTTTTGATCCCTGTGTCCTGTACAATGTCATGAACCTCCATCTATAGTTCATTAGGCACTCTGTCTATCAGATCTGTCCCTTAAATCTATTTCCCACTTCCACTGTATAATCATAAGGGATTTGATTTAGGTCATACCTGAATGGTCTAGTGGTTTTCCCTACTTACTTCAATTTAAGTCTGAATTTGGCAATAAGGAGTTCATGATCTGAGCCACAGTCAACTCCTGGTCTTGTTTTTGCTGACTGTATAGAGCTTCTCTATCTTTGGCTGCAAAGAATATAATCAGTCTAATTTTGATGTTGATCATCTGGTGATGTCCATGTGTAGAGTCTTCTCTTATGATGTTGGAAGAGGGTGTTTGCTATGACCAGTGCATTCTCTTGGCAAAAGTCTATTAGCCTTTGCCCTGCTTCATCTATATTCCAAGGACAAATTTGCCTGTTACTCCAGGTGTTTCTTGACTTCCTTCTTTTGCATTCCAGTCCCCTATAATGAAAAGGACTTCTCTTTTGGGTGTTAATTCTAAAAGGTCTTGTAGGTCTTCATAGAACCATTCAACTTCAGCTTCTTCAGCATTACTGGTTGGGGCATAGACTTGAATAACTATGATATTGAATGGTTTACCTTGGAAACGAACAGAGATCATTCTGTCGTTTTTGACATTGTATCCAATTACTGCATTTCACACTCTTGTTGACCATGATGGCTACTCCATTTCCTCTAAGGGATTCCTGCACACAGTAGTAGATATAATGATCATCTGAGTCCATTCCAGTCCATTTTAGTTCACTGATTCCTAGAATGTAGACGTGCACTCTTGCCATCTCCTGTTTGACCACTTCCAATTTGTCTTGATTCATGGACCTAACATTCCAGGTTCCTATGCAATATTGCTCTTTACAGCATCGGGCCTTGCTTCTATCACCAGTCACATCCACAACTGGGTATTGTTTTTGCTTTGGCTCCGTCCTTCATTCTTTCTGGAGTTATTTCTCCATGGATCTCCAGTAGCATATTGGGCACCTACTGACTTGGGGAGTTTCTGTTTCAGTATCCTATCATTTTGCCTTTTCATACTGTTCATGGGGTTCTCAAGGCAAGAATACTGAAGTGGTTTGCCATTCCCTTCTCCAGTGGACCGCATTCTGTCAGACCTCTCCACTATGACCTGTCCATCTTGGATGGCCCCACACAGCATGGCTTAGTTTCACTGAGTTAGTTAGACAAGGTAAAATAGATAGCCAGTGGGAATTTGCTCTCTAACCCAAGGAACTCTAAACAGAGCTCTGTGACAACCTAAAAGAGCGGGATGGGGTGGAATGTGGGAGGGAGGTTCGAGAGGGAGGGGATATATGTCTATCTATGGCCAATTCATGTTGATGTACAACAGAAACTAACACAATACTGTAAAGCAATTATCCTCAATTAAAATTAAATAATTTTTTAAAAAAGAACAATAGGTAAAATAAAGTCACAACTCAAGTTTTAAGCTCTCCATGTCACTGATTTAATTTATTATTATCATGGTTTGATTTAACATCTATCTGTCCAATAAACTGATATCATGATTATTTCTAACTTTTCTTAACACACAAGTAAAACATTGTGTATCATTTTACTACAAATGTTTAGAAAACTCACTGAGGACAACTATTAATATACTTGAGTGAGTGAGTGAGTCAGTGAAGTCACTCAGTTCTGTCTGACTTTTTGTGACTCCATGGACTGTAGCCTACCAGACTCCTCCCTCCATGGGATTCTCCAGGCAAGAGTACTGGAGTGGGTTGCCATTTCCTTCTCCAGGGGATCTTCCCGACCCAGGGATTGAACCCAGGTCCCCTGCATTCCAGGCAGACGCTTTAACCTCTGAGCCATAAGAGAAGCCCTTTATATACTTATCTACTCTATTTATTTGGCATTGGCATTGAAATTTTCTTTATCTATGGATTTATCAGTTAGCTCTTGCTTCAATAACATATGTAATAAAAAATACAAAACCTCAGTGGCATATAGCAATATGTATTTACTTAACTTGCATGTCTGTGATCAGCTGATCCAACCTGGGTTCAGCTCATACGGCTCTACTCCATGTGTCCCTCATCCTCGTCCTGTTATCCCCAGACTAGCTAGACACCTTCTTCTCATGGCCGTGGCAGAGGCACAAGAGAAGCGGAATCATGTAAGACCTAAGCTCAAAACTGGCACACTATCACCTCTGCTCCATTCTCCTCAAAAACGATATTATAGGGAAGTCGCTCAGTCACGTCCAGCTCTTTCAACCCTGTGGACTGTAGTCTACGAGGCTTCTCCTTTCATGGGATTTTCCAGGCAAGAGTACTGGAGTGGGTTGCCATTTCCTTCTCCAGGGGATCTTCCCCACCCAGAAACAAACCCAGGTCTCCCAGACTGCAGGCAGATGCTTTATCCTCCAAGACACCAGGGAAGCCCGATATTATAGGTCTTACAAAATATATCCCACTTATGGGACTGAGTAAAACTACAATTTCATGCAACAGAGAACATGAACACAGGGAGGGTTGAAGAATTATGGCCAGTGCTGCAAAGCAATGGCTCCCCACTCCAGCACTCTTGCCTGGAAGAGTGGGCAGAGGAGCCTGGTAGGCTGCCGTCTATGTGGTCGCCAAGAGTCGGACATGACTGAGCGACTTCACTTTCGCTTTCACTTTCATGCATTGGAGAAGGAAATGGCAACCCACTCCAGTGTTCTTGCCTGGAGAATCCCAGGGACGGGGGAGCCTGGTGGGCTGCCATCTCTGGGGTCGCACAGAGTCGGACACAACTGAAGTGACTTAGCAGCAGTAGCTGCTGCAATTTAACATGGTGGATAAAAAAAATAACTTAGTCTTGTTTTCTTATCTCAAACTTAAGATTTCTGAACACAGATTAAGTTTAATTAATGATCACTACAATAGCAGAATAATAGAAGACTAAATAAACCATCAACCTCACAGAAGTTATTATTTAGTATAATTTTATTATAACAGCAAGCAATACTAAATTCATCTACATTAAAGCAATTCATTTTTAAAGACCAACAGTTCAGTGATAAATGCCAATAAATGACTTTTTAGTATCATATATGTTACACTGTTTGTAGCTATTTTTAGTAAGAAACTTTTCTGATGTCTTTATTTATATTCTATATCTGGTCTCAAAAGGAATTTTCCTGAAACATAATACTTCTTAAAATCAAGTACTGATCCAATAGATTTAAATTTCTACATCCTATATACTACATGGGAGAAAATATTTGGTTTAAGCTTTCTCATTCATGACTATTTAAATATTCAGTTTCTGAGGTTACATTTTAGTGTGTTTTTATGTTTTATTCAGGACTCAATGTTCTAGCAAATATCACACACTCAAATCAATGGCCTATACTGGCATTAAATATGCCATTACCATGCTTGTTCTCAGAAAAGTCCAATGAAAAGCTGTCAACAAACCTGCAGAGAGAGCCTTGTTGCATTCAAAATAAATGATTAAAAGAGGCACCAGAAATAACTTAAAACCTTTAGAATGATGAAGAGAAGAAAAAGTAATATGAAAATATCTAACTCTCCACTTGGCAAATAAAATTTATGCCAATCTTCCTATGCATAGAACTGACAATAAAACCAAGTTCATGCCATTTCCACAGCATTCATGAGGCTGTTCCTTTCATCTCTGTGACTTAGATGCTTACAATGTAATGTTACTAACACCTTAGAGCTCTGGTCTTTAATGTCCCATCACCTTGAGCAACAGTGAGATCTCAAAGAGCAGCACTTAAAAAAAAAAAAAGAAGATAAGAGAAAACAGTATTGAAAGATCAGCAACTCAAATACAGGGACAAAAAAGAAGATAGCATATTTCAGGTAATAGAATTATTTAACAGTTTTTAATTCATTCATTTACTAAACAGAGAATGCTTACTGGCCAAGCCTTTGAAAAGCAATAAGTGTCTTACCAGCTGGGACTGATCTTTGAAATGGAGAGAAGGCTGGGCATAGCCCGGGGAAGCAGAGTGAGAACTGGGAAGTAAAGAAGGAGAACAATGGCTATATGACATGTGAGCTTTACTCTGTATAAACTTGGTAAAACATTTGAGGCCAATAGTGCAAGAAATGAAGTTTCAGGTTAGAGGAGGACATGCGTTGGCAGAAAGTCATGAAGCTAACAGCAGAAAGATGGGCCAGAAGAACTTGAAGAGCAGACCAAATCCAAGGTATAGGTTGAATCACTTACAGTTGTCTGAGTTCATTTTTGAGGTTGTCTAGTGAAAGTGAAGTCACTCAGTCGTGTCTGACTCTCTGTGACCCCATGGACTGTAGCCTACCAGGCTCCTCTGTCCATGGGATCCTCCAGGCGGCTTGCCATTTTCTTCTCCAGGAGTAATAATTCATATTAATAATGATAACCCTGCTGCTGCTGCTGCTAAGTTGCTTCAGTCGTGTCCCACTCTGTGCGACTCCAGAGACGGCAGCCCACCAGGCCCCCCCCCGTCCCTGGGATTCTCCAGGCAAGAACACTGGAGTGGGTTGCCATTTCCTTCTCCAATGCATGAAAGTGAAAAGTGAAAATGAAGTCGCTCAGTCATGTCTGACTCTGTGCGATGAACCTAGAGCCCCTCAGAAGGTATTAACCATGTTCATTTGGCTCTTTTAAGAAATTTTTTTTTAAAAAGGAAATTCTGTTTTGTAGGATTTTTATGAAAAAAACTGTTATGCATATTTAACAACTTTGTGCTCAGATGCTAGCTGTGTCTGACTCTTTGCAACTCTATAGACTGTAGCCTGCTGGTCTCCTCTGCCCGTGGGATTCTCCAGGCAAGAATACTGGAGTGGGCAGCCATTGCCTTTCCAGAGGATCTTCCCTACCCAGGGATCTAATCCACCTCTCTCATGTCTCCTGCACTGGCAGGCAGTTTCTTCACTCTTGTGTTACCTGGGAAGCCCCATCACTATAAATTAGCTTGCATTTCTACAGTTTTATATAGATGGATCACACATTATGTGCTCTATTTTGTTTAGCTTCTTTTACTGAGCATAATTATTTTGAAGTTTATCTATATCATTATGTGTATCAATAGCTCATTCTTTCAAAGTTGCTAAAAAGAATTTCATTACATTAATATATCATAACTTTATTGTCCACTCACCTGCTGATGGATATCTGAATTATATCCAGTTTGGGGCTATGAAAAATAAAAGTCTTAAGACCATTCACGTATAAGTCTTTGCATGGACATATGCTTTCACTTCTTTTGGATTAATACCTAGTATTGGAATGATCACACAGTAGGTATAATTTCACATTTTGAGAAAATGTCAAGCTGTTTTCCAAAGTGGTTGTACCATTTTAAAGTTCAGCTAGCAGTGGATGAGAGTTACAGTTGCACCACATCCATACTCTCACATAGTAAAGTCAGTCATTTTCAATTGAGGATGTGAAAGTGTCTCAACGTACTTTTGAGATTTTCCCAATTGTAGTGCTAGAGAAGACTCTTGAGAGTCCCTTGGACTGCAGCTAGATCCAACCAATCAATCCTAAAGGAAATCAGTCCTGAATATTCTTTGGAACGACTGATGCTGAAACTGAAACTCCAATACTTTGGCCACCTGATGGGAAGAGACAACTCATTGGAAAAGACCCTGATGCTCAGAAAGATTGAGGGCAGGAGAAGGGGGTGAGAGGGGATGAAATGGTTGGATGGCATCACTAACTCAATGGACATGAGTCTGAGCAAACTCTTGGAGATAGTGAAAGACAGGGAAGCCTGGTGACCTGCAGTCCATGGGGTTGCAAAGAGTCAAACATGACTTACTGACTAAACAATAATAACTAATGATGAAGATGTGTTTATTTGCCATCCACATTTTTTAGCAAAGCATTTGTGCAGATCTCTTGCCTATATTTAATTGGCTTTTAATTTTATTATTATATTTTTGTTATTTTTAAATTTGGAAAGTTCACTAGTATCTTTTTCTGTAATATCTAATCTGCCAATAATACAGTCAAGTATGTTTTTCACCCCCCAGAATTTCAGTTTGCGTCTTTTTTTTATTTTTGATGTCTTTACTTAACATATTCAATCCTTCCTTTAGTTTCTTGAATATATAGCATATTGTTATTGCTGTTTTAATGTTCTTATTTATTAATATTATCATTTGTGTCATTTTTTGTCAGCTTCTATTAATAAACTTTTAAATCTTATTAGGAGTTTTTAATCTTCTTATTGTTTATATTTCCCTGTTTATTTGCTGGTAACTTGCTTCCCTGGTGGCTCAGAGGTTAAAGCGTCTTCCTGGAATGTGGGAGACCTGGGTTCGATCCCTGGGTTGGGAAGATCCCCTGGAGAAGAAAATGGCAACCCACTCCAGTACTCTTGCCTGGAGAATCTCATGGAGGGAGGAGCCTGGTAGGCTACAGTCCATGGGGTCACAAAGAGTTGGACACAACTGAGCGACTTCACTTTCACTTTCACTTTTCTAGTGGATGCCAGATATTTATTATTATTGTTGAGTTTTGCTCTGGGACCTGGTCAAGTTACTTGCAAACTTCAGGTCTTGCTTTTAAACTTTGTTAGGCAGGACAGAAAAACATTTAGAAAAAAAATTAATTTTAGTCTTCTACTAAGAGAACGTACTTCCAGAAACTTTACCTGATACCCCATGAATATGACATTTTCTATTTCTGCTGGCAAGAACAGGCACTACACCCTGTGCTGTGTGAGCCAGAAAGACCACACCCTCTGAGAGTTTTGAGTGTTTTTTCCCTCCAACACAGCTGAGTTGTATACATGCATGAGCTGATCAGCACTCAGTTGAACAGTCAAAGGGATTCTGTGCAGGTCTCTGGAATTCTGTGTGTGTGTGTCTCGCTTTTCCATTCTGTTTTGTGAACTCTTGATTGTTTGACCTACCTAAACGTCTAGCTTCAGCCTCTTAAACTTGGGGAAACTGCTGGACGTCTGTCCTCAGTTACCCTCACTACACCACAACCTATAGAAATGGACTCAAAACAGTAAATTTGGGCAACTGTAAGACTCACATGCTTTGTTGTTCACTATTTTTCTTATCTTGTATTGAATATGTTGAGAAGCAATGTCTCATATATTTTCCCTGCTTTTACTTATTTCAGGCAAGAGGGTAAATTTAGCATTATTACTCCACTACATACAGAAGTGAAGCTCCAAAATAACTGTTAAGTGTTTTCATCTCAGCCAAATAGGGATTTTCTTTTAGTATAAGAGTATATAAAAATAAATTTACATTACACTAAAATCTACCTTTTCCTTTTGATGGCAGATAAATCAGGTTTTATTATAAGCAGTCATTCATCATGAGGCTGCCCAGCTGAAAACACCATAATGAACTCTGAACTAAGAGTTTTATAGATTTGGATGCACATTTTCAGGGAGGAACAAAAAGAGATCAATAAACAGTTAACTAATTTGAGGAGTCAACATTTTAGATGTTACCAGACTGCTGGATTTTGAATGTCTTCACTAGAGTAATACCTAACAAAGACTAAAGAAGCCTCTGCATGTCGGCACACTTCCCTTTGAAGAGCCTTTCTCAGTTTAATCCACCTATTCAGCAAATATTTATTAAGCTCCTATCTGCCAGTGACCATTCAAAACTTATAGAGATACAGCAGGGAATGAAGCAGAGGCCTCAACCTTCATGGAACTGAGTGGGTTAAACAGAAAATAAGCCAACATAAAATAATTCTATTGAGAAAAACTGAATCAGAAAGAGGGTAGAGACCTTCAAGGAGTAATATTTTTAGATGAAGTTGTCTGGGAAGGCCTCTCTGAGGAGACTACATCAGATTTGAATGAAGTGAAGGAAGAAACCATGCAAAACTCTAGAGAGGAAACTCCTAAGAAAAAGGGACAAGTGCAAATACCCTGAGGCATGAATGAGTAGAACTGATTTAAGGAGTCTGGTATGAACCTAGCATAAAGTTAGCAAAAGCTAGAAACCACTTATTTTTGTTTACCTACATTCATTCATTCATTTATTCATATAATAAACTACACATCAAGCAATCATTGTATGTGTGAATGCAAGAACAAGTTGCCTAAAATATATAATAGAAGAGGATCCAATATGTAAATAACAAGCAATGGTCATAATAATGTGGGTAACAGGGCTTCAAGTTTAAGGGTCTAAAGTATGCTAATTCTAAAAGATCTGATCCACTTGGCTGTATGTCACTGGCCCCCTGGCCTTTATTTGCATAAAAGTCAAAGGAGTGTGCTGCTAAGAGATGGCAGATTGGAGGGACAACTTGATTTGTGTGAAGATGTGAAGAAGCTGTTGAAAAAGAAGAGGAATTCAGAGCAGAGCAGAGGGCATACTAGTTAAGGCCTTTTGGCTCTGCCTCTCCAGGTTCATGCCCAAGGTCTTCAGAAGAGAGATAAAGAGCTCTACTGTTGAAATCTCTATAAGAAACCAGAGCATCAGGCAATGCTGCTTGGGACATAGTTCATACCGGGCCCTCCTACACTGGCTGACTGCTGGAGCACACTGGAGAAAAGCACAGTAACGAGGTCATGGGTGGAGTAGTCAGAGCCGCGTGGACAGAAACACCACACTCTCCAAGGCCAGGAGTCAGGGCAGCCCCATGGGGCCACTACCTGAGAGAAGAAGAAATGCTACTGTAGTCAGTAAGACTGTTTACTGAGCACAAGAGGACATCCCTGGGTACTTTAGTTATAATCTTACCTCGGGCACTTAATAGCTGTGTTATCTTGGGCAAAGTACTAAACCTCTCTGGACCTCGTATTTTTCATCTACTAAACAAGGATGAAAATATCACTGTTAGGTATTAGGTTTGCTGTGAGGTTTAAACAGCCTGTGGTAAATGCTTAAACAATAGTGGCTATATTTTTTTTATTATAATAATTATTATCTGTATCATTATTATCATCATTGAATTTCAGGAGATCTGAAATTCTCTAAAGTTGGTGAGTAAAGGTTAATGCTTATAAACTATTATGAGGATCCAGTTCTACTCACAATCTCTTATGCCCTGGGAAGCCTGGTACAATGTTAAAACCAAGAATATGACTTTGGGCAGATTAAGGTCCTCGAGCCTCAGTTTCTTCATCTATGCAACAAAGTGTTAATGATATCACTGCTGTGCTCCTCACAGGGTTGTTACAAGGTTCCCGTCCAACAGTGGGCATGGAAGTACTTTCCAAAGAGCTATTCATATATCCCTGGTGTCCAGCTGTCATGTCCCTCACCAGCCCTGCTTTGTGCAACTCTTAGAACTAAGAAAACTCATTTTCAAGCTATTTTCAGGTCTGTAAAATGCAGCTGCTCAGAGTCAACTGCTATATGGCTAGTAAGGCTCTACAAGCCACCTGTTAGGGCTGCCCCCTGCAGAAGCCTTGGTGCAACCTTTCTCTAGCTCCCTGCTGCTCAAAGGACCAAAGGTAAATATCTTATTCCTACTGTTTTGCTGTATTTACTTCCTGTTGCCTGACTACCTGCCTCCAGCCTCAGAAATAGCCTCTGAGCCCTCGAGTATATTTATTTTTCATCTGTTCCTTCTCTGCCAGCAACAGCATTAATGCACCCCTAAAGATCCAGTTTCTGGAAATTATGGCCCAGAAAGCATTCAGTGTAGCAGAGGGATAATTTTCTCTCTTGGATTTTCACACATTAGAGTGTGACTCCAGACCTCATGACCCAGCAAAGCATAATTTAAATCAATGGGCTCCCCTTACCTCACTCAGTACATAGGCACAAAAGGGACAATACTGATTCCGCAAGAAGGAAAATTAAATCCAACTAAAAGGTACAAAGATTTCGGCTTTAAATAAAATTAAAATTTAGGACTTTTGGAAGGATAAATTCAAGGGGAAAAAAGGCAAGAAGGGCAAATAAAAGACAGTAAAAATTTGAACTAGAGAAGAGACAATAAACCAAAAGAAATTCATGTTTATGTAGCTAGAAGGAAACACTAAAGGTAATGTGTAATTATTGGCAGGGGGAGGTAAAAAATGAGAAGAAAAAAATGAATGATACAGTTCATGACCAGAGTGAAAATAGTAGAATTTGGGATAGGATTTAGACATAGATTTCAAGATGGAGAGGGCAAACTCAGAAGTTCTTTCTAATCATTCATGATATTGAAAGAGACAGCAGACAGCTCTTCTCTAAAACAAGATGGGCTTAACTTTCAAGATAAATTTTCGATAACTTTTCAATTGATGCTTTTGAACTGTGGTGTTGGAGAAGACTCTTGAGAGTCCCTTGGACTGCAAGATCAAACCAGTCAATCCTAAAGGAAATCAACCCTGAATTTTCAATGGAAGGACTGATGCTGAAGCTGAAGTTCCAATACTTTGACCACCTGATACTAAGAGCTGACTCATTAGAAAAGACCCTGATTCCAGGGAAGATTAACGGCAGGAGGAGAAGGGGACAACAAAAGATGAGATGGTTTGATGGCATCACCAACTAGATGGACGTGAGTCTGAGCAAGCTCCAGGAGTTGGTGATGGACAGGGAAGCCTGGCATGCTGCAATCTATGGGGGTGCAAAGAGTCAGACACGACTGAGCAACTGAACTGAACTAACTTTCAATAATAGGGATTTAGGGTAGACATTTTAGAGTCAGACACAACTGAGCGGCTTTCACTTTCACTTCTCTTTGAGCTTCCCAGGTGACACTAGTGGTAAAGAATCTGCCTGCCAATGCAGGAGACGCGAGTTCAGTCCCTGGGTCAGGAAGATCCCCTGGAGTAGGAAATGGCATCCCACTCCAGTATTCTTGCCTGGAAAATTCCACTGGCAGAGAAGTCTGGTGGGCTACAGTCCTTGGGGCCACAAAGAGTCAGACACGACCGAGCAAATGAGAACACACACACAGGATAGACGTTAGAAAATATCTTAGGTATGAGTATTGCAAGAAAAATATGGAAACCCCATCCCTAAAGATACTAAGAAATTATAAGGGTAGCCACCATCTTTTACTAATGGCTTAAGGGCAAACCTGGACACCTAACGTTTCAAAGATACATCCATCCATACGCGACTATGCTTCTGTGTTTTCTTACTTCATTCCCATCACAGTATATTATATAGAGGTTTTTTTAGAGGTCTTCGTTATTTTCTAAGTTTGTCTGTCCTGAATTGGCTTCTTAATCTAGTCCATCTCCCTGACCAGTGTGTGGGGTTCTTAAAAAGGTTCTCCACAGATTTTCAACGGCAACAGCCTATTATTTCTCTCTGTATCCCTGGTCAGCACTGTACCAGGCACACTGGTACTTGATAAATAGTCCCTGAACAACTTTCAACTCTGAGAAGTAAAGAAAACCACTTCAATTAAAAAAAAAAAAAAGAATCTTGGAAAACTCAGTAATAGCAAAGAAAAAACATTACTTCCTGCCTCTTCCACAGAAAGCTGGTTTCTGAGAAGTAAAGAAAACCACTTCAATTAAAAAAAAAAAAAGAATCTTGGAAAACTCAGTAATAGCAAAGAAAAAACATTACTTCCTGCCTCTTCCACAGAAAGCTGGTTGAAAAGAGCCCTTGACTTTCACCCAGAAAAAGACCATGAGGCAGAGAACCCACTCATTCTGAGGGTTTATGACTACCAATACTTAAGGGGGAGAACTGACACTTCCAGGGTCCTGGTTGTCTGACTCAGATTCAATTTTATTCCATTCTTGAACATTCCCATCTGGAGTAACTAAACTCACAGGAATATTCCTAGGGCCCTGGAAGGTGAATGAAGGCTGATTCAACAAAAACTGATATAAACCAGCTCTTACCTGTGGCCTGAGCTCCAGACCTCAGGCCAGGCAGAGACTTCTTTTTCCAAATACCAGTCACTCACATATTATCTTCAAGATTTTATATCTTCATAATACCTGTTCATATTCATTAGTTAACATTCACTTATTTAATATTTGTCTTTACTTTGTCTTTAAGTAAAGTTCCAGAAAAACACTTATTTCTGCTTTATTGACTATGCCAAAGCCTTTGACTTTGTGGATCACAATCAACTGTGGAAAATTCTGAAAGAGATGGGAATACCAGACCACCTGACCTGCCTCTTGAGAAATCTGTATGCAGGTCAGGAAGCAACAGTTAGAACTGGACATGGAACAACAGACTGGTTCCAAATAGGAAAAGGAGTACGTCAAGGCTGTATATTGTCACCCTGCTTATTTAACTTCTATGCAGAGTACATCATGAGAAATGCTGGACTGGAAGAAACACAAGCTGGAATCAAGATTGCCAGGAGAGATATCAATAACCTCAGATACGCAGATGACACCACCCTTATGGCAGAAAGTGAAGAGGAGCTAAAAAGCTCTTGATGAAAGTAAAAGAGGAGAGCGAAAAAGTTGGCTTAAAGCTCAACATTCAGAAAACAAAAATCATGGCATCTGGTCCCATCACTTCATGGGAAATAGATGGGGAAACAGTGGAAACAGTGTCAGACTTTATTTTTGGGGGCTCCAAAATCACTGCAGATGGTGACTGCAGCCATGAAATTAAAAGATGCTTACTCCTTGGAAGAAAAGTTATGACCAACCTAGATAGTCTTAAAGCTCAACATTCAGAAAACAAAGATCATGGCATCTGGTCCCATCACTTCATGGGAAATAGATGGGGAAACAGTGGAAACAGTGTCAGACTTTATTTTGGGGGCTCCAAAATCACTGCAGATGGTGACTGCAGCCATGAAATTAAAAGATGCTTACTCCTTGGAAGAAAAGTTATGACCAACCTAGACAGCATATTCAAAAGCAGAGACATACTTTGTCAACAAAGGTCCATCTAGTCAAGGCTACAGTTTTTCCAGTGGTCATGTATGGATGTGAGAGTTAGACTATAAAGAAAGCTGGGTGCTGAAGAATTGATGCTTTTGAACTGTGGTGTTGGAGAAGACTCTTGAGAGTCCCTTGGACTGCAAGGAGATCCAACCAGTCCATTCTGAAAGAGATCAGCCCTGGAATTTCTTTGGAGGGAATGATGCTGAAGCTGAAACTCCTATACTTTGGCCACCTCATGAGAAGAGTTGACTCATTGGAAAAGACTCTGATGCTGGGAGGGATTGGGGGCAGGAGGAGAAGAGGACAACAGAGGATGAGATGGCTGGGAGTTGGTGATGGACAGGGAGGCCCGGCATGCTGCAGTTCATGGGATCGAAAAGAGTCAGACACGACTGAGCGACTGAACTGAACTGAGGGGGCTTTCTGGTCCTGCCACACAAGGGCTTCTAACTCTGCTGATATCACCCCTCTGCTGAACTGGAGGGCTCCTGAGCCAGCCACCACGGTTCCATGTGGGCAGCAGTTTCCCTTCAGGTCTGGGGCTGGGACGTGCTAAGGCAATGGCGTTAGGCTTCCACGTGTAATCTGGTAAATCGCTTCCAAGGGGTGGAGCTGAAGGAGGAGGGAGCCTCGAGCTGAGCTATCCCATGTGGCTATCACTGTGTCCTCTAACCCTGCTGTGACAGGCAAGGATGGCCTTCAGGGGCTCCACACCTGGAATGAGTGCTTCACTGGGGGCAGGAAGAGTGAATATAAAGGCTCTGAGACATGCTTTACTTATGTACATACCAGAGTCCTTCCAAAATCCAGACTGAGTTGACCGGGGCCGTCTTCACTTCTTCCTTTGATCTACAGCCCCTGTTTCCAACACTTCATCAGCTATTGGCCCTCAGCTGGACAGGCCACCACCACTAAGTCACTCCATCTAGGACTCTTCTCCCCAGAAACTTTTGGCAACGCCCAGAGCTTTTGCAGGGGCAGGGAGAGCAGTGGGGCTCTGCCCTGTCAAAGGAAAATGCTTTTGAGTGAAGCCAAACTGCCTCTGCCCCTAAGTTAATTCCAGCAACAAGCCTCGCCCCCAGCCACATGGTGCTTTACAGTCTATAAGAGAGCCACACCTGGTGTCACCTCCAGTGGCAATTTTAGGCACCTTTGAGGTTGGAATGTTTACCCCCATTTCAGAGGTAAGCGAGCTGAGTTCAGAGAGGAGCCGTGGCCAGCCAGGCCGCACAGCCAGTCAGGGGGGTCAGCTGGGCCCGAGGCCTGAAATTCTGGTCCCGACTTCACCCAGCCCCTGGTGCCTGTGGAGAGTGGGCCCAGGGGAAAGGCTTTGGTTTCCTTGGCGCTCCCCTAGGGGTGTGGATGGCCTTCCTGACCCAGAGGTCTTTTATAAGCCGGAAGAAGGCTTTCCTAAGCGGAGACACCAGGCAACCACACTTCAGACTCCGGTATATTTCCTTCTGCTCCCCATCCTCACCTGTCCACGTGCCGCCCATGCTGCTGGGCCCCAGTCAGATGCGCTCTCTAAGAGGATGCCTACACCCCGCCTGCTCCAGGGGCACATCTCACCCCTGGGCACTGTCAGGGCGCTGCCCAGGGTCTGCCTCGCCCAGGGCTCGAGTGACTGGGCTCGCCCAGCTCCTGGATGCTCTGCTGGAATCCTCCGCCATCCAGTCCCTGCACACAGTAGGTGCCCCACAGATATGAGGGGGTGGAGAATTTGTTTGAATTGGGCACATGCTCATCGTGATCTTGTCCAGCCCGGAGTCAGGGGCTTGAGGCCCAATTGTGTAATTAAACAGAGCTTCGGCTCAACTTACACGCCCCAGCTTGCTCTTCCAATATTTGCTCTGGCTCCTCGCTGGAAGACACTGAGACAATGGCCCTTGTTACCCTCTGTTTGAGTTATTTATTTTTTTCACTTTTCCCTCCTTCCCCTCTCGGGGGACTCGCCTCTCGCCCTCATCCCTCATGTTTTCCCTTTCACTTGACTGTCACTCTCATTGTCCTCCTGGGGCCAGGAACGCAGGGTGACAGGCAAGGGGAGCCCAACCGGGCTGGGGAGGCTGGAAATATAGTCATTAATGGGACCTGAGAAGCCCAGATGTCCTCCCTGAATGCGGGTAATTTGTTTTTAATGAAAAACCACGCGGTGACCCTGAACAAATGAATTTTCTTTATAAGGAGTCTATGTGCAACGGCACAAATAAAGGATCTGAATCAGGAAGACTTAGATCTAGAGCTGAGAGAAAGAGAGAGAGAAGGAGTGGGAAGGAGAGCAAGGGATATAAAGGAGGAGGGAAAGGGAATGTTCAGATGACGACTGTGTTTCACGTCCTTTTGTCTGAAGCACGGTCCCAGGTCATGCGTGCCGTGGGCATTGTCCTGCCAAAGCAGGAAGCGTGACAGTTGTGGCCATTTCGAGGTCTTGTTCACAACAATGCAAAGAATATGAACCACCATCTGGACAGATGTTTACAAAGTACAGTTCTTGTGTGTGGTCTCAGCAGGCCCACCCCACAGCATCAGGAGAGCACGGTTTTTAGCCCCATTTCACAGAGATGAAGACTGAGGCTGAGGAATGGCGATTTGTCTAAGGTCACACAGCTAGCCAGTGGTTGTGTCCAGGTGACAAGGGAAGGGCTTTGCCAGTTTGGAGTTTGACTGTTAGAAGCACAGCGCTCCCGGACCCAAGAGAAAGGGGCCGCTCTGAGATAAGGGGAGGTCCCGGGTCTGCACTGAGGAGTCTTGGATTGAAGGAAAGCCCCATGGCCCCAGAACTTTGTGACTCTGCAGATTTTCTGAGTACTTTTCAGGGCAGGAGGAGGGGGCATTCCTGGAAAGAGAACTCCCCAGGAAGGAGCCAGAGTCACTTGCAGCAGTGGCTGCAGGGGGGTTGAAATCTGGAGAGCAGCCGTGTCCCAGCACCCACCACCCAGGACCCTTGGGGGGGCGTCTAGAGCAGGTGCCTGGGGGCAGCAACAGAGGTGCTGGTTCAGCAGAAGCCCCAGCCGAGGGCCCGCCAGCACGTGCAGCACTGCTGGCGCTAGCAGGGATCTAGGGTGGGATGCGTCTGTGTGATGTGAGGAGGTCTCCTCTGACGCGTGCCTTGCAGAGGGCTGGGGTGGCCTTTATACACTCTGTAGCTACTTCTCCCTTCACCAGGGATGGACTGGCCAGACTGACCTTAGAAACCAGCCCAGGAGTATGAGGATGAGGTCAAAGAAAGGACTTGCTCAAGGTCACAGAGCCAGTCAGAGGCCCTCCTTTTTTTTTCCTGTGGCCACAGCCTGTCTTTTTGTCCCCACTGGGCTAGTGGGACATAACCCCCCACATCCTCTACTTCTTCACCAAAGCGACAAAAAAGGAAGCATTTTGTCCCGACTTCATGCAGGCCCGGCCTTCCTGGAGTGGTCGCTGGGTGATCTGGCTTCTAGAACAACTTGAAGCCCAGCTCCCCCACCATCCACCCACCCCAGCCTGTCCTGTCCCCGCTGAGCATGGGTCTTCCCCAGGCCCTCCCTGGTCAGCTACAGGAGCATCTCCTGGGATGCAGGCCGGGCTGTGCCCAGGTTGCTCAGAGCTTCAGCCTGGGACCTTGGTGAGGCCTCCCTCCTCTTGCCCTCAGTCTTTCCCCCAGAGTCAGGCGGCTGGACAAAAAGAAACGAGTGTGTGTGTGTGTGTGTGTGTGTGTGTGTGTGTGTGTGTGTGTGTTTCCTGCATTCGGCTGCCCTCTGGAAGTTGTGACCCAATTAGAAAATCAGACAAATAGAAAAATCTGGCCACTACCCTAGCTGAGTTTATAAAGTCTCAGCACACATTTACATCTCTGCCTCCCAAACACCCGCTCGGAGAGCCCGACCGCCCAGGCTTCCTTGGCCACCTGGAGCAGACTCTGCTGCTCTCCTCTGTAATTGACAATTTATTCCTCACTGACTTCCAAAATGGACTTGAGGCAGCTTCTTGATCTTTCAGTAACATCAGCCCGAACCTAAAATCCCTGTATAAAATCGCAGGACTGTGAGTGGGTCATAGGCAGAGGCCCGGGAGGGAACCAGCTGGCCCCTCCCATGAATGGACTGGGTTTGCATGGGGTCTCACCATTTAGCTTCATGCCCACCCTGCCCTGCGGCTGGAGCTACCCAAACTGCGCTGCTGGGAGTGGGGAGCTCACTTTCTTGGAAAAGGCTTCTGTCTGGATGCATTCCGGAGCGTGCTTCCAAAAACATACTTTTAATAAAAAAGAAGATCACCAGAAAAACTGGGACAAATTGTGATTCTAGCAGTGGACAGTTGTAAATGCCAGGAGGGGTTGCCAGTTGGCAAATAAACTCTGGTGAGGTCTTGGATTAATTATACCACCAGTGAGTTGACGCGGTGGGGTCTTTCTTAACTGTTCTCATTTCTAGAATCAGTTCTGGTCTTCCTCTCTTCCTCCCTTCCTTCTCTCCCTTCATCCCTTCCTCCCTAAGCTTCTCCCTTCCCTTCTTCTCTCCTCTCTTTCCTTCCTGCCTTCCTCCTTCCTTCACTCATTCATTCATTGGACAGTCCCTGATCTCCTCCTTGGTGCTGAGCCCACTTCATGGAGTGAGCAGAGAAATCATTGAATTTCTCAAGACCTTGGAGCACCCATGAGGAGAGTCACCCATATTACCTGCTCAGAATGGAAAGAAACCAGCTTGAATGTGGTGGGTTCTGGGACTGCCAGGCCCAGGGACCCCCCCCAGGGGACAGGAGGGTAAGGTCTGGGGGGTGCTGGGCTGGACCAGAGATGGGAAGGGATCCCTGGCCCAAGACCAGCTCCCTCTGGCCTCCCCTGAGAGGCTCTGAGGGAAGCCTGGTCCCCCAGAACCTCTGTCCCTGAAGCGGGTGTCAGGCCCGTGTGTACAAACAGGGGTTCGGTATTTAGGAGTGGGGAGGAGCAGGGAGCTGCCCTGAATGGCTGCCCGCTTTGGAAATTTCTATGCATTTGTAATAACAAAATTACCATAATTTGCTCGTTAACGCAGCTAGATCAGTCAAGCATTGTTCCAGGCGGGCAGGGAGGCCGCGGCGCCTCTCTCTGCACACTCTCCACCCCCCAGCCAGCCTGCCAGCCCGTTAGAGCTCTGGAAATTAGCATGCAAATGGTCCTAATTCGGTGGGCGAGCTGTCAGGCAGCGCCTCTCCGGCCTCGTCTCTGTGAAGGCCCTGACAGCCCGGCTCCGGAGCCGGCCCACCCTCCTCGCTCCAGCCAGGAGGGGCTCCGAGGGGCACCTCCAGACTGACAGCTTGGCGGCCTCCCTCCCTCCGTCAGTGCCATCAGGCCTGGCGGCGGGCTCCCCGGGGAGCAGGCAGGGCTGCCACCATGCCGGCCAGCCGGAGGAAGCGAGGGAGCGGGTGGGAGGGCTGCTGGCGGAGGCCGGTTGGTGCTCAGGTCCACCGGCCTTGGCTGGATGGGGCAGCGTGAGGGTGGAGTGGGGCCCCCTGATCAGGGCAGGTTGGGGCCCAGGGACCCTCGAGGCGGGTGGTTTCTGAGAGCGGGCCCCATGGGAACCCTGGGGTACTCTTTCCACCTGCACGGCCACTGGGGCAAGTCAAATCCCGCCTTGCTCTCCCTTCTTTGTCTCCTGGGCCTGACTGGACATTCCTCTCAGCCTCCCCGTACCTGAAACACCTCTGTCCGCATCTGAGCGTGCGACTCCTCCAGCTGTGAGGGAGACCTGGGGGAGGCCGAGAGGTGTCCGGGGTAGGCCAGATGCCCTGGCCTGGCGCTCGGCTCCCTTGGCCTCAGTCCTGCCTCCAGTCACCATCCCCGCTTTGCATCTTTTATAGTCTTCCTCCAGGGGCTGTGGTGAGGATGAGGGGAGAAGGCCCGCTTTCTAAACTTAGCTAGCATCTAGTGAGAATGTCTATGAGCAGGTCGTTTCCCAGCCTGCTGGCCCTTCACAACAGCCCCATTTCCTTGAGGAGGAAGCTGAGACCTCAACTTACACAGAATAACTTGCCCAAGTGGCAGGGCCAGGATGGAGTCCAGTCTTGATTGCTTGGATCCTCTTAGCAAGAGAAAAAGCAGGACCCTGAGAGCCAGACCATACTTCTGTCTCAACGGTGAAAGGTCAGTCTGTGCCTCTTACGGTGCTTGGCTCATCCTCAATACTAGATAAATGTGGGCTGAAAGGAGAGAACCCCAGTAGCCCGGTTTGACAGTCGTTTGGGATTTGCTATATCCATCCTATGTTCCTCTTCTGACCTGTGAGAACAGAGTGAAGAAGCAGCAGCTGGAGAGAGAGGGGATGTCATGGAGCTGATCTTGAGGTTTCCGCCAGGTTGTGTCTCAGGACCTTACTCCTTCCTCCTCATAAGTGATGCAGCCTCACTCCAAGGTTCAGGGTTCGGCAAGTGGAGAGCAGGCTGAATCTCAGTCCCCATGTGCCCAGTCAGCTGGCTGTTCTTGTGCAGTGAGCAACCTACTCATCCCTACATGGCTGCCCTGCCCCCTTTGTCTATTTTAAGGGAATCTTAGTGGAACTCTTTAGACTTCAGATAAACGAAGAGATGAGAGAGACCTCGAGAAATTCAAAACCCCAGCTGGCTGTCTGAGCCAGCCAAGGGAGCCTCATGAGCCTGAGCGTCTGTGGCATCACAGCACCACCCAGCACAGAGCCTGCGACAGGGCAGATGCTCAGTGAAGGTTTGAGAAGCCACACTGAATAACGTGTGGACCAGGAGAGGAAGTAAACACACAAACATGTGCAGAGTGAACTAAAAGCCATCTATCCTGCCCACCTCAGACCAAATACCTTCGGTCACGGTGGCTTTTCCTTTCCACCTACTTTCTGGTTTGTTATCTGGGGGCTATGGTGTGAGCCTGAGGGAGCTTTAGGTCTCCAGGTAATGACCTCTCAGTAGCCACTGTTGGGCTACTCAGAACATATCTTGGAGAAGACTAGCTCCCCCCACCCACAACCACAGAATCCCGGGCTAGAAGGACAGCTCAGGCATGCTTCCATCCCCACCCCAGAGGGCCATGCCAGGCACTTCTGCAGTTCCCTGGATGAGCCAGGATGGATGCTTGCAAACTTCATTTCTGCTGGAGGAAGAATTGCCCAGGCTCCCCCTAGTGGAGAATTGGGACACATCACCCTCCTGTGTGTGGCGCTGCTGGTGTGGGCAGGACAGCGCAGGATGGGACAGGACCGTCCGTTTACCCACAGCTGGTACATCCACACACTCACTGAGTTCTCACCACAACCCTGTGGGTGTGCTCCTGATTATTACTTTTGTTTTAGGCTCGGTGAGAGGAATGGGCTGGCCCAAGGCCATGCTGAGTCAAGATTAGAATCCAGGCAGCCCATATCGGGCCTCACCCTATCAATGTCCTTGGCCTCAGCCAGCTGACCATCTGCTTTCACGGCCACAGTTCCTGGCCCCTCCAGCCTCGTAGCTTGAAGCTCCATGTGGCCAGAGGTGCCCACTCTGTGGGTGGGTCCGTCTTTCAGCAGATGTTTGTGGTATCCTCCTTACTGGTCTCCCCAGTGCCACCCTTACCCCCTTGAGTCCATTTTCACCAGAGCAGCCAGAGTGAGCCTGTTTCAGTCCGAGTCTGCTCGTGTCCCTCTTTTGCTGTCTCAGAGTAGAGGCTGACGTTCTCACAAGATCTTCCCCTTCCTACTTCCCTTCTTGAACTCAGCGCTACCTGCCCCTCCCTCGCTTTTCCTCTCCAGCCTCACAGACCTCCTCTCTGCTCCTCCAACATGCCACTCACACTCCAGCCTCGGGATTGCCGTTCCTTATGCAGACTGCCCTTCCCATAGACATTCACGGATCTGACTCTCAATTCCTTCACCTCTTTATTCAAAAGGCACCTTCTTGGTGAAGCCATCCCCAGCCCCTATATCATCTCCTTATGTTTTCTTCTCAATGCACAATGTATGCTTTATTTTTTCCTATTTATTGTCTGTTTATGTCACTAGAATGTAAGTACCCTGAGGGCAGGAATGTTTGTTTTGTTCTTGGCTGTATCCTCAGTGTCTAGAGCAGTGCCTGGTCTTTAGCAAGCACTCAGCTAACACCTGCTGAATGAGAATGTCTGCTGTATGCCCAGCATCAACATAGATACACACTGGGTCTCCCCAGCACACCTGGGGGTTCCCCGTCGCATCTCACCCTGCATTTGTACCCTTAGGAAGCTTCTTCATTCTTCCTTCCCTAGGCCCCCAAAGACATCTTCCTTCCCCCTCCTAGGGCCCTCCCCACTAAGCTGCCTCTCAGCTAGGTCTGTGGGCTGGTCACAGAGGACACGGATGAAAGTGTCAGTCAAATTTAGGAAAGAAGAGGTCTCCATTAACACAGCCAACTGCAGGGCTGACTTTCTCACCCATGAGGAAACTGAGGCCTGGACTGGGGAAGACTAAGTCTGTGATAGAGGTGGGACTTCACTGGAACTCCTGCTTCTGGTCCAGGCTTGACAGTTGTGAGACTCCACCTGAGGGCTGTCCTGATTCAGCTCCCTCCACAGGACAGGTGCTTCAGCAAGCTTGTTAAGTGCTGGTGGCAGCTGCCCAACCCCCTGCCTGCAGCCCACTCACACCAGCTGGCCCCTCTTAGAGGTCAGCTGTTGGCAGTTAGCCTTCTTAGAGGCCGGCTTTCTTAGGGGCCAAGTTTCAGGAGGCCTGGGGACTAGACACAGTGTGCCTCTGAGGACCCTGGGAAACTCCTTAATGTGAGTGAGTGCTTCTCAAACTTCCCTGCACACAAACCATGTGGGCATCATCTTCCAGAGCAGATTTGGTTCAGTAACCCAGACTGGGGCTGAGGGCCCTGCATTTCTAACAAGATCCACTGATGCTGCTACACACTGAGTAGCTAGTGCCTGTCCTCTGCTTCTCAAACTCACGTACAAGGACTCACCTCAGGAGTCGGGACCAATCTGATACCTGGTCCCACCCAGAGACTCTGATTGAACTACTTTGGGTGTGTCTTCGTCATGTGGCTTTCCTAAAGCTCCTTAGATGACTCTAAGAGGCAGCAAGATTTGAGAACCTGGACCCAGATCATGTACATCACTTCTGCCTTGTGGCACCTCTCCGCTCAGGGAGAGCCCTGCAGCGTGAAGAGGAAGGGACTTGTTGACACAGTGAGGAAGGGAGAGGAACCCGGAGGCTACATCCACTCCATAGGCCTTTGGAGAGGGCACCCCGAGGGTTGAATGGGGACACAGCTATTCAAGGAGAGGCGCTGAGCCCAGCAGTGGGGAGAGATGGAGACCCTGGGGCCCTTCCAGGCAGGAGAGCGACTGTGAGAGCTGAAGCCGCTGAATGGCCCCATGGAGCTCCACTTTTGGCTTTGTTCTTGACCCTGACTCTGATAGAGAAAATGCCCTTTCTCCCTTTAGCCCAGGCTGCCTCTCTCCCTGTATCTGTGCACTGGTCCCCAGCCACGCAGGACTTGAGTAATTGATGTGTGTGTTGCCCCTTCCCGTGGGCTGCGAGCTCTCAGTCTGCAGGAACCGCGTGTGATTCATCTCCGCCCCAGCCCCAGGTCTTGCGCTCTGGGGGTGCGAAAGGTGTGTGGAATTGAGTGCGATCCTCCTCGGGGCGCACCAGGGCTCCGGGCGACTGTGCTTCAAGCTCCCAGCGCACAGCAAAGCCGGCACATCGTGGTAGTAATTGTGGAGGTAAATCTTGTCTGGTCTCCTCGCAAACACTTGGTGAGGCATTCCATAAATATGTCAGCAACAGCATTAAAATTTGATGGCAGGCAGCGCGGGTCGGCACCAGCACTGTGGCTTCCCGGCAAGGTGTGACACCGTCACCTCCTCTCATAGTCAGCGGCAGGACGCTCGGGCCTCCGCGCTGAGCCAGGCCCAGCTGGGGGCAGGTGGTTCTTTCAAGGACGACCCCTGGCTGCTCTGAGGGACAGGCCAAGGTCTCGGCCACAGGAAAGTAACTCAGAGCTTTGGGCTGACATGGGCCAAGAGAAGGCATCCCAGGAGGCTCTGGGAATGTGTGGGGAGGTGAGAGGGCCTCTTGAGCTGCCAAGGGCTAGGGCTGGTTTCTGAGTCTGGGAGCTGGTGATTGAGGCTGGAGGCTTGTTTCAGCTTTATAGGCAGCCTGGTGGAAATTGTCTATTTTCCTGGAAAAAAAGACCTCACAGAACACTCTCAAAGAGTATGGGGTTGGACCCATCATTTAAGCAAGCAGAGGGACAACTGAGTGGGAGTCAGGGGAGAGAAAATGCTCCCTAGTGCAGAGAGAATGGAAACCAATCTAGTCTACCTCCCACCCACCATGGTTCATTTGGGGAAACCGAGGCTAAGTGAACTTGAAAGGGACAGGTCCAAGGTTGCACAGTGGTAGGAACAGAATGAGATTGAGGCCCTGACTCCTAGTTCAAGGCTTTCCTTATAACCAAAATTTGGAGCACTTGTTGAAATATGAGAAAATCATCTGAAAATATAATTTTCATTCAAAACAAATCCTGGCGCATCCATTTTTTTCATCTGTCACACCAAGCATGTGTTACGTGCCAAGACCTGAGTTAAATATTGAATAATGGACCCTCGTGTCGGTAGAACACTTTTTGGTTCACAGAAGACTTTGAAATGCATTGATATTGTTATTTAGTCCTGTGTAAGGTTGTAATGACACACTGCAAATAAGGAACGCAGGTTCAGAGATGTAAAGTGACTTCTCCAAGGCCACTCACCTAAGTAGTTGAGGGGCTGTGACAAGGACTGACCAGCTCCTAGCCTGAGGTCTTCCCCATTGCCTCAGTTATCCACACAGAATGGCAGCCAAGGCTGCTCTTACTCCCTGTGAAGATTATCAGCGCCTGCCTGTTTATATAATTGACCAAAGTGGTGATGTGGTTTGGAGCTGTTCAGGGGTTTCGGGGTTTATCAGTCAGTGTGCCTTTTTGGCAGTTGCCTTGATGGGGAGTTGAAACAAATAAGAGCCAGGTCTCTGTGGCCCATTCCACACCAGGATGCACTGTATCCTCTAGAACCCTCTTCTAGCTGAGAGGAGCTGGAGACTGCCTTGCTCCCCAGGGTCCCTTCCATGGGGACAGGGGCAGTACACTATGACTCTTCAGAATGCAGCTGGGGCTGGTGGAACAGATTTCAGTAACCCGTTGAATGATGCAGCTTCCATGTCCTTTAAGGTCCAGATCACAGCCCCTTCTTACGAGAAGCTTTCCTGGATGCCCCAGCCAGGATAAATGATACCTTCTGCTCTGCTTCTAAGTCCTCCTCGCTGTTAACTGATGCCTGCATATCTAGTTCTGGGTCTAAGGAATCCTCGTAGATGCTGGGAGTGCCATGAGGACTGGGGCCTGGGCATCATCCACTGAGTGTGGAGGGGCAGTCCAGCACAGAGCTCTGAATGGAGCAGGGACAGTTTGAATGCTGAATGGAGTGGATATACAGAATTCTCCTGAATTTATTAGACATCCGTCACAGATACGTGAGCTGGATTTTCTCGGGAATACAGTTCAATACCACTCCAGCTGAATCCTGTAGAACCTGCAGTCTGGCAGTTTAGGCTTGGGATGAGGGCTTTTAGTCACATCCTGGTCACTCAAAGAAAGTCTCCAGGTAAAATCTAGATGAAGCATTTTCTGATGGCCAGATGAGTACTAAGGAAAAGAAACCTCCGTTTTCCAGCCCTGCTGTGCTTGGAATGCAGTCTGGGCTTGGTTTCTGAACTGTAACTATCAGTCTTTTAACATTAAATGCCTTTGGTTTGGGGGGCAGCTGTAAGCCCTATTTTCCCCCTCTCCCCAAAGCCTTTGGTGAATGTGAACTGCGTGTTACACAGAGAAACCTGTTTAATTCTAGATGTAGGAGAAAAGGAGCAGGAACCTTGAATCAAGGTATCCAGTATCCAGTATTTTGTATTCAAGGTATCCAGTATTTTGTAATAGGAATGTAGGAAATCCTGTTGTCTGTGGAGTATCCCATGCTTTGGATCATGCACTATGTCAAATAAACTGGTATCTGCTAAATCAGCAAAAATAAAAATAAATTAAAAAATTTTTTCTTTGCTGTTTGTGGGTGATCCAACCTTGGTGCTGTCATCATGTGACACAGAGGCTCAGAGAGGCCTGGTGGAGGTCCTAGCCCTTCAGGAGGGCACCCATCCAGTGTTCCTTTCCACCTGTGGGACCTGCACCCAGGCCCCTGCAGCAGACATAGCCCACAGCTCTTTTCTGTGTGTGTTGCTGTCTGTCTCTGTTGCATGCATCAGGCTTCTATCCAAGATCAAAGACCAGTGTTTCATGGCCTGTGTCTGTTGACACTGAAAGCACCTGGCTCAAGGAACAGTTGTAGGGCATGCGCACTGCTCATCCAGCGAGTATTAGTTCTATGGGTGGGGCCAGAGCAAGGGGAGGGCAGCAGAGGTTGCTGTGATCTGTCAGTCATGCATGGGCAGCCCTCAAGGAGGAGCCACAGACTTACCAACCACAGAAGCCAGAGTCTGCACAACCATCCTGAGTAGACAGGAAGTGCTCCTGGCCATAGCCAGGGTTGGAGGCTTAGGGGAAAGTGGGGATCATCAATCCAGAAAGGCTACCTGGAGGAGGTGGTATTTGAGCCAGCTTTTGATAAGGTGGGGGACTGGACATGAGGAGCAGGAGGAAGGTGGCATTTCCGATGAAGAGCAGTGGGGCAGTGGGAGATACGGCTGGGAAACTCTCTAGGACAGACCCTGCCGGGCCTTGAATCCCATCTGAGAATCCTGGGCACTACCTTGCAGCTTGGTCCTCACACATGTGCTGCCTGTGGGCACTCCCAGGTAAGGGCACATTGGAAACTAAGGACTCCGCTGTTCTTTACACACACTCACAATCAGGGGTTGTCTCAGGCCCCAGTGAAACACTGTTGTCGTGTGCATTGTTGGCTTAAATGAGACCATTGGGACAGAATTCTGGAATAATACCACAGCAAGAGAACAGATTAAAATGGAACCAGAACTACTCAATATGAGTCATAGCATAGCCATGGGTCACACATGGAAACACCTACAGGGGCCAGAGAGGAAGTCAGCCTTGGAAAAGACAGTTGTAAATTGCTTGTTCTGTAGCTGATGACACACTTGCCCCTTCAAAACACTGGGCAGCCAGGGAAGAAATAATACAGTGTGGAAAATAAACAAATGAAAGCCAAGCAGCACTGGTCAAAGCAGCAACTGTTTCTGCTGGCCCCACGTGGCTCAGGAAGCTACTTCTTGCCTCTGTGGGCAGCCAGCTAGTGGGGTCTGTGCAGGCCCTGTGGTCCATGTTGGAGGCGCTGAAATGTGACTGTCGTGTTGTTTCCCGAGTTCCCTGAAGGCTTCCAGTATTCAGGGTCTGTGGTTGAAGATAACAGGAAGGGGGCTGAAGGCATGCAGCCTCCTCTGTACAGGGGACCAAGGCTGGGGGCAGCACCTTGCCTCTGCCCTGGACTGCAGTTCTGTCTCACTGCACCTGGGCCAGCACCACTGCCCAGCTGTGATGTCCATGGCTCCCTAGAGAAGCAGAAACGAGACATTCTACATTCTCCCCCTCACTCTCGCCCTCTGCCTCGGTTTTTCTCCTCTCTTGGTTTTTCTGAAGGCCTTCGTGGCTGGCCTTGCTGGTGGGAGAAGAGGTTTTTTCCAGGGACAGATCAATGCTCCGTGTGCTGGGCTGTCTGGGTTGACAGGGCTGACCTTTACCAAGCTTGCTTGGGTTTTCCTTTCTCTGTTGGAAGCCCAGGAAGGTCTGGCTCTGGAGAGAGGATGGTTGAGAAACCTCAGCCTTCATGGGGACTAGGGTGGGAATGGGTGTAGTGAAAGTAGGAACGAGGAGGATCTGAGTGATGAAAGCCCTTTGGGGTCAGCTACTTAAATCTGTCCCGTACACGCCACCTATACAGATGAGAAAACTGAGTCTGGGTGAAAAGAAAAACTTGATCAAGGTCACCCAGAGACTTGACAGAGCCCCAGAATCTTGTGTGTGTGAGGGCATATGGGTATATGTGCACATGTGTGTATTATACATATTGTATGTACACTTGTATGTATATTTAATAATATATGTGTGTGTTATAATAATATGTGGTATATTATATAATGTAATTATATAAATAATATGTAATATATTTGCAAGGCTGACAGTGCCCGTGTTGGGTGCTATGATCAGTGTCACTCTGGCCATAGACAGGGTTGTATATGCCCAGGTACCCACTGACCCCGAGCCACAGTGTATCATGCAATTCTACAAAACTGCAGAGAGCAACGGAGAAATCTCACCTTTTCAAATCCTTCCTTCCTCTTCCTCTTCCTCTGCAAAGATTTTCTTTCAAAGCCCAGTCTGAATCCTTCAGAAATAGAACTTGGCAGTGAAGTCACTTTGAAAGACTTTCCGTATGTTAATTACAGTCAGCCAAGGTCTGGAGCAGAGGTGCGAGCCCACCATCTGCAGATGGGGTCGGCCCCTGGCGCGCTCTGCAAATCCCCATCATCTGGCAGGTGTCGTTTTGGGTTAATTAAGAGCTACACTGAGCCCGTTTACCTGTCACTTCAGAGAATTTTAGGAAACTTCGACTTTCTTGCCATCTCTGAGCTTTTAACGAAGGGTAAACTGAAAACAGTTCTGATTCTGATGGTTTTCCTGGCCCTGGCATCTTCAGGGCAGCTGCATTCCATGCCTTTTCTTGTGGCCTCCTGTAAACTTTTAATTTCAATCAATCCTTTCTAGTTAACTCTTTTTTTTTTTAACGGCCAACTCCTCAATGTTTGAAAGACAGTGCTGTTTTGGGAAAATCTGCCATTTATTCTAAATTTCTTAAACCTCTGCTTTCTTTCTGGGTCTTTGAAGGGAGAACATCCATTCCTCAGCTTGACTCTGTTTAGTACAATGGCTTTGCAAGGGCTTTTGATTTGCAGGTCAGGGGCCTTTCAGCAGTCAGGGTTTGGATTGTCAATGCTAATCATAGAGCTCAGTATTCATGGGGGAATGACTCAGTCAGATCACCAAGTAACTGGGTTCTCGGTGGGTCAAAAGACCCCCTTCTCTGGCAGAAGAGAACTTTCCTTCTCTAGGGTGAAGTTGAAGATTCTGTGTCTCGATGGAGGTTTGGATGACACAGGTGTATGTATTTGTCAAAACACAGTGATAGTATATTTAAGATTTGTGCATTTCATTATGTGTACACTTTATATCAAGAGAAAAAACTTTTAAACAAATAATGAATTTCAGTTAATGATATGCATGCTGAAGTACTTAGGGGAAAGTGTATTGATGTTTCCAATTTACTTTAAATACACAAAAGATAAGATGAATGAAAGGCTGGAGGGAGACAGACTTAATAAGCAACTGTAAGAAAATATTGATGATGGAATTAGGTAGTGGGTACACAGTGTTCATGATAAAATTCTTTCAACTTTGCTCTGTGTTTGAAAATTCTCAGACATACCAGAGGAGGGGAATGGAGAGGAGAGGGCTGGCTGGCCCAGTGAAGCTCTCCCTGGGATGGTGGAAGCCCGAGGACCTAGGGATAGGCATGTGGCCCTGGGGAAGGGGAGGCTGAAGGAAATTATCTTTCAAGTTCGTCTGGTCCATGTGATCTGGGGTGATGAGTCCCAGCAGAGGTTGGCCAGGTTTAACATAAGCTAAATTTGTGGTATAGAGAGAGGGTAATGGCCAGGTTTACTTGGCATTGGTTCTGGGAAGGAGTGGGGTGCCGGTGGGTGGGTGGGAACAAGAGGAGTATCCTAGTCCCTCGGATACCCAGTGAGAGGCCAAGTCCCTCAGCCCGAACCTCAGCATTCTCTGCTCTAACATCTTGGGTGGGTTATCCTAGGATGGAGTGCCACACCCTCTGGACACGTCCTAACTTCACCCAGACATGCCCACCTGCGGTTCTGGCTTCCTGGTGTCACGGAATTCTTGGGTTCTGTGACCCATACTGATCTTGGACCACAGTCTTTCACCTCAATGCCACCCGCAGCCCAAATGTGGCACTCAGCTGCTTCCTCTGATTTCCACGTGGGGAGAAAACACCAGCCCAGTCACATAGGCATTTGAGCATGTAGTAGGCTTTATGTCCCAATGTGGATGGCTTAAAATGGGAGTCAGATGTCTACTTCTGTTTTTTTTTCCCATATTTTGTGTATATTTGACTGCGCCGGGTCTTAGTTGCGGCACTGGGAGTCTTCAGTCCTCCTCGCAGCGTGATTGCTTTATTACGGCATGTGAAATCTTAGTTGCGGTATGTGGGATCTAGTTCCCTGCCCAGGGATCAAACCCGGGCCCCTCACTGGAGTGCAGAGTCGGCCAGTGACCACCAGGGAAGTCCCCTAGACACTCACTTCTTGAATGTTCTCCATCCCCCCCGGCATCATTTTTTGTCTCCCCGCTCCCTCTTGATAACAGAGCCTCCCCCAGTTTGGGTCCCGCCATCCTCTCATGCACCAGCCTTGAGCCCTCTCCATCCTCACTCCTGAACCCTGCTCTGGGCCTCCTTTTGCACATCCAAGAACTCAGCAATAAAAATGAATAAAAGCTATAAAATTCTTTTTAGGGCCTGATTCAGTCTTTAGAGGAGGCCTTTTTGTCTCACCTCTCTCCCCAGCTTCCTCAGTCTCCTTGGCATGGGAAAAAGTAATTCTGTGCTTCCAATAATATTATCTTACTTACCTCTCACCAGTCCTATGAGGTAGGTTTTCATTAGGCCCATATTCATGATGAGAAGATCCCAAAGAGGTTCTGTTACTTCCCTGAGGCCACTTCAGAGCATGAGGGCACGCTCCTTCTGAGCCCTGCCACACGAAGCCCACACCCACCCTATGGGCAGCCCCCTCCCCTGCCCCTCCCCACTTTCCACTGGCCTAGCACAGTGTGGGGGCCCAGCTCCCAGGGCAGATCCCAGGCCTCGTCTCAGAAGGTCCCGTCTTGCTTTCTCCTCAGGACTGCTCACTCCTGGGGGTGCTGGAGATGGAGGAAATCATGACGCATGTTTCATTGTTGAGAGTTCTTGGTGGCCTCTGGGGGGTGCACCTGCAGACAGCCCAGGAGCCATCTCCGAGGAGGGCCTGTGTGCTGTGAGTTCCCCAGATGGAGGTCTTGCTGCCTGCTGAGTGACAGCTCCTGGGCAGGGGCCAGCACCCCTGTTGGGCATCACAGGAGCTTTTCTGTTAATGCATAAAGAAAAGGTTGCCCAGTTTAAATGGGCTGGTATTTTCAAGAGATGCCCAAAGCATGGATCAGTTAGCAAAAGGAGGTGAGAGCCCCATGGTGTCCTTGGTCATAAGAGAAGTGTCATGGTGAGAGCTCTGTCTGTCTTGGGCCATCTGGCCGCTCCCCCGGACCCCAACCATGAGCCAGAAGTGGGACTCTCACATTCTGCCTTCTCAGTGTCACTCCTGCCATTGAGGAGCGTCATTCTGTGCCTGTGGACGTTCCCCTCTCCCATTCCCCATCACGTGGGTTGCAGCTGCAGCTTCTCCCTGACCATGGGCTCACCTCTTCCAGCCTGTCCTCCAGGTCCTGGTACTGACAAGTCTGAAGGCCTCTCCAGGCCCAGCCCTAAAGGGAGAAAAGCATGATGTTTCTGTCCCACCCTACTCTGCTCTGTGGGCTGCCTCTGCTGCGGCCTTGTGAAGACCTGGCTGTGCAGGGGCACATTCTGACCCTCTAACTCCAGGCCTCTGCTTGTGCCCGGAATGCCCTGTCTCCCTCTGTACATCAAACCCCTTACCCCTCCTGCTCATATGCTCCTCTCCCCACAAAAAGCGTCCCTATTGTTTTCCTGAAACTTCTCAAGGCTGGACCAGACTCACTTTTCTAAGCTACAGTCCTAAGATTTAAAGGAAAGAAGGTGAATGCTCCTTGGGTGCTGTGATGGTGGTGAATTTAAGCAAGGGAGACACAGCAGGAGATTGAAACCTCTAGTCCCAAAGGAAGGCATCATCTGGTGAAGCCCACAGAGCCCCAAGGAGGGTGCCTCCCTCCCTGCTGGGAGCACCATGGCAACTGAGAAGTGAAATTCAGGCTCAGAAGACAGGAAGGGTCTTTGGACATCACTGGGTCTCACCTGCCCTTGTACAAATGGAAGATAGAGGTCCCAGGGTGAGAAGGCAGTGTCATGGTGTCACATGGGCAGAGGGCCCTGGGCTGGGAGACAGGAAGCTGGACTTGGGGTTGCCCCCTACCCTAGACAAGTCCCTCCACCTTCCTGAGCCTCCATTTGCTCATATAAAATGCAGACAGATGCACCCATCTTAGAAACTTCACAGGACTGTCAGGAAAGTTAAATGAGATTCTAGATGTGGAGGAAGCCTTGGTAACTGATGACATTTGCTGAGCAGTCACTGCATGCCAGACCTGTGTATCAGCAGTCTCTGCAATGACCATGGGCAGTGGGATCTATTCATTGTCCTGACTACTGAGGAGAAAACAGGCACAGAGAGGTCGAGCATCCTGCTGACGGTCAACCTGTTGATCTAAGAATAGGCAGATGCAGGATCTGGGCTCCAGCAGCCTGGCTCCAGAACCCTTGCTCTCAGCTTCTGTGCCAGACTGACTAAGGGCCACCAGGTTCAGTGGCGTCATGTGGGCTCGAGTCTGGGTGGTCTTCTGCTCCCCAGCCATCTTTATGGCTGAGCTGAGTCTGAGTGAACTCCGGGAGTTGGTGATGGACAGGGAGGCCTGGCGTGCTGCAATTCATGGGGTCGCAAAGAGTCGGACACTACTGAGCAACTGAACTGAACTGAACTGAGGCCAAGTCTACAGACAGGCATCTTCCTTGGCAACTGAAGACCTGTCCCACCCCCCACCCCAGCCCCACATCTCATGGGTGAGGACTGCCCATGCCCTGCCAGCTGCCTGTGTGGCACTTCATCCAGAGGCCCCAGCATACGGCTGGACCAGCCCTGAGGTCGACCTCTTGGCCCGGAGATGGTCAAGCTCCCTTTACCCAGAGGGTACACTTTCACAGGACATCTCACAGGACAGCGGCCCACTGAGGGTACCACCAGGCCACTGCACTAAACACACCAGGTGGGGTGGGTCCCTGGAGGTTCATTTCTTCCACCAGGGAGCAGAACAGCATGGTGGATGGAACCTGTGAAAAGGATCAAATAAACTGGCTTGAATCTTGGCACACAGCAGGTGCTCAATAAACCCCTGGCTATTGGTGTTAATAATGGAAGCCATGAGAGTCATCTCTGGTAGACAGAAGAGTTCCCACTCTTTCATTCATTTAATGAATGGTTTTCATGGCCTGCTAGACATGGGGATACAAGCATAGTGGAGGACATAGAATTAACAAGAAAGATGAGCACAATTAGTAAGATATGTTAGCTTGTGATCAGTTCTATGCAGAAAAGCAGAGAAAGTGGAAGGTGTTTCCATGGAAATGCAATGGTTTAGAAGTGACTTTGGAGTAGAGCCTGGAAGGAGGTGAGGGAGAGAGCTGTGCAGATAAGAGCCCAGTGTTACAGGGGAGGTGGCGAGCTACTTGTGGTTCTTGGAGCACTGACTGTCTGCTGTGGACGGGGTGTTGCACGGGGGGTGGGTGGCATGTGGGTACTGAGAGGAGTCACACATTGACCTGAAGACAGACACTCCCATGTCACAGGGCAAATCTGGTATTGGGCACAGCGGGAGATGAAGTACACCCCAGGACAGGGTCGAGGGGGGTTTCCCAGAGGAAGAGGTATCTGAGTGAGATTCTAGAAGGTCAGGCAGGTGGGGACGTGGTCGAGGATGCTGAGCAACACTGACTTAGGCACGTCCTGTAGAGGAGTTGGAATTGTTTATGGCCTGTTGCCAGTCTGGGGACAAAGTTGGGGGAGGGTGCAGAATGGATAACGGACACAGTTAACTAAGTAGCTCCAGTTGAATAGGCCCAAGACTTGTACTTTGAGGGGCTGGAGATCAAGGAGGCTTCCTGGAAGAGGTGGTCTTGGAGCTGGGCCTGGCAGGTGGGCCCGGTGCTGCTAGATGGAGTTGCCAAGACAGCATTAGCTGGTATAGACCAATGCCCTGGGCCAGGCGCAGTGTTGTCAGGAAGCGCCTCTGATGGGGCAGCTCTGAGGGTGCCCAGGGCCCCGGGGGAAGTGCGGCTGTCCCCCTTCTCCAGGCAGCTCGGTCTCTCTGTTCCCCCACCTGGCCCCCCAGGAGGAGGAGGAGGTGCCATGGCGCTGACGGATACGCGGGGGGCTGAGCAGCCGCGGCCCTGCACTGTCACCACGCTCTCCCTCGTTCGCCGGAACCTGACACCCTGACCACTGAGGCATAAAAAACAGAGAATTGGAAAGCTCAGCCTGTCAGGCTGGGAGTGGCCCCCAGAGAGGCCCGAGGAGGAGCACACGTGTGCATGTGTGTGTGTGTGTACGTGCGCGCACGCACACATTCTGCCTGGGTTGCTGGTGGAAGTGGGGAGGAGGCCAGCTGGCCTGAGGGCTGGAAGCGGCTGGCTCTCAGCCCTGCTGTTTTGTTCCCACTGCACCTGGTGGAGCCCCAGGGGCCCTGAGATGTCAGCTGAGGCCTCCCAGGGAAGAGCGATGCTCCAAGTCCTGACTTGGGGCTGGTGGTCCTTCTAGAGGTTCCTGCCTTCGGCCATTTGGCATCTAAAGAGTCCATGGAAGCATGTATGGTGCCAAGGGTGGTCTCATGGGGCTGGGAGACTCCTGTCACCACTGCCAGGGAGGGCCCACATGCTCTGTAGCCTGTGGCCTAAAAAGCCACTCAGTAGCCCGCTGCCCACACAACCTGCTAACAGGCCCGGGGGCCCCTGTGCCCCTAGGCGGGGCCTGTCCTGTTACAGAGCCAAGGGGGCAGCTTTGAAGGCAGGGATTCTGGGCTCCTCTCCTGTGACTGCCCAGTGATCAAGAGGCCCTCCTGCAGCTGGAAGGGAGGGAAGTACCAAAGACAAGCATCATGGCTCCATGAGCCGCTGGGCAGGAGTGAACCTTCCTCAAGTTCCACGCTGCCCCCCACGCCCAGTGCTGTCCCACCTGGCACAGCTTGCAGCTCCTGCTCCTCCCTCCTGGCCAGAGGCCCCAACCCCGTGCTCTTCTGCACTCCCTCAGCCCTTTGTCTAGTCCCTTCATGTCAGCAAAGTTCCATCTGCCTCCTCCTGGCAGAGGGTCTGAGTTCATGTCTCATCTTCCTCGTTGGAGAGAGGCCTGGGGAGCAGCCACCTCTGGATTCACAGCCCAGAGGGCTGGATCAGAGTTGGGGTCCTCTTTGGCCTTCCAGTCCAGAGCCACTCAGGAAACTCATGGGGAGTGGGAGTGCATCCACACTGTGGTCCTGGAGTGGCCTCGGTCAGGGCTGAGGTCTGAGAAACAAGCCGTCTGGGCCTTTGGGCTTGGGTTGAGTGATTCCTGGCTATGTTGCGAGAGACCCTGGGCATCAGTTTTCTCATGTGCAAAACAGGCCAGCTACCCTAGGGAACACCTGGCATGTGGTAATTCAATGGTATTCAATGTGTGAGAGACTGGTATTCACTCCCAGAATAAGAAAAGGTTCTAAGGGGAAATATGTGCACGGGTGCTAATTGCTTCAGTCGTGTCCGACTCTTTGCAACCCATGGACTGTAGCCCACCAGGCTCTTCTGTCCATGGGATTCTCCAGGCAAGAATACTGGAGTGGGTTGCCATGCCCTCCTCCAGAGGATCTTCCTGACCTGGGGATCGAACCTGTGTCTCTTGCCTCTCCTGCACTGGGAGGCGGGTTCTTTACCACTAGTGTCACCTTGCATTCACGCCTATCAATAAAGTTCTAAGGGGAAAAACAGCAATGCCAATGACAGCTGTCCATTTGATAAGGGGGCGGACCGGACTTGCCTTTATTAGTTACACAAAGCACCCACAGTTTGTGAGGGAGACGAGTGCCAGTGGCATTTTCCGAACCTGACTTGACATTCGGTTCCTATTTCTCTCCCACCCACCACATGCAGGCAGTGAGTTTTCCGGGAGCCCCTACAGCCACCCTCAGTATCCCTCGTACAACGACTCCTGGAGGTTCCCCAACCCGGGGCTGCTTGGTGAGTACTGGCGGAGGCCTTGCGGGGACCCTGGGCCATCAGCTGCCCGTCAGGGCCTCACTAGACCAGGGTCTCTCAACATCATCAGGTCTGGTCACTGAGGCGGGTGGGTAGCTCCCCCCAGACACTGGCAACATGGGAGTTTGTGCTGGAGCTTCAGGACAGCAAATACCACCCCAGCCTTGCTTGTGCCGTCAGCCCTCCCTCATGTGTTTTAGTGGGTGATGGGAGATGGCACAGAAGGGGAACAGATTTTAAAAGGCCATTGAGAGAGGAAGAGAAAAGTAGGAAAAGTGCCTGCCTAAGAGTAACATATTTCTTAAGGATCATTGAAGAGGCTGGTGATAAATCTCTAAAAAAGGGCAGCCAGGGACCAATTTAGGTTGTTTGGGAGTGGCTGTCTGTCTTGATAAGGACCCTGAGGCACGGATATTAATTAGTGATGTCTGCTGTGGATACCACTGGAAACTGGTTGCCCTGTGTTTGAAGGTCTGCCAGTTTGTGCCATGCCGAGCTCAGTTGGTGCCCAGCCTCTGCCCAGTCCTTAGACTGCAGATGGTCCATGGCTGGGGCCAGCAGGATCTGTGTACCTCATCACAGATATTGAGCCACCCCACAGGGCTATCTTAGAAGGCCAAGGAGAGCCCGTTACTTTGTTTCAGTGAACTTACATGAGTGAGTCCAAGCTGGAGCTGAAGGTTTTGGAGCATGAGGCAAGGGTCCCCGTCACAGATGTCAGTCACCCTGGGGGAGGAGCTAGCCCATCAGCCTCCAGACAGCAACATGGATCTCTCCCCAGCTGAGCAATTTCCACTAAGGTCAGATGTGGAAGGGCCTCTGAGACCATCCAGGTTTGTCTGCACACCTTAGCAAGGCTTACTTAAGTAAGAACCTGTTAATTCCCTGGGTCCTCTGAATTATTTAAGGACTAAGAACCATAGACTTCATCAAAAAGGCAAGAACCTAATGTCTTCAAACTCAAGTTGCCAGGCATGGGTGTGCAAAGGAGGCCATGGAATCACAGCCTTGGTCCCTTCCCCGACCTGCTTTGGTGATTAGGACAATGATGCAGACGCTGTACCTCTGGCTGCTGTCCTTCCATGCGTTTGAGCCTTGGACTGCCCAAAGCATTTTGAAAGTTTATCATGCAAAACTTCAGGAGAAATAAGGAACAATGCCAGCTAGTGCTCCAGACCTGTGCCTGCAGATTTCATTATATAGAAGGCTGGGCTCTCACCTTCTATGACTTCCTGCAGGGGCTGAATCTCTGGACTGATGGCTTAGATTTCTTTCTTGGCTTTGGTAAAAGTTGAAATTCTAAGTAATGAACCAGGTCTCTGCTGATCTTATGCTTTTCCTTAAACAAGCCCCACTGACAGGTCTGGGTTCTCAGTTTGCCCAGTTGTCAGTCTCAGGAGGCAAACGCTGACCCTGAACCAGAGTCTTTCAGCAGGGATGGGGTCTGGGGGTGGAGGTGGTTCTGTAGCCTTAGCTAGGGAGCTGCTCCCTGCAAATCGACCTTGTACAGGGCTCTGGGCCCAGCACTACTGAGAGACCCACAGGGGATGTGGCACATAGGAGGCCTAGGTCAGACTGTAGGAGGAATTCTTTGTGATGGACATGACACAGTGAGGCCATGTTGACCTAGGATCTCCATGGCCGTGCACTGCTCAAGGGGACAAGTAGGGGCTGAAATCAAGCCCATGCACGGCACAGAGCCCTGAGCCCCAGCACAGAGGTATGGCTGCCTTTTTCTAATTTTCTGAGGTGTCCAATAGGCTCATTTGCCTGCAAGTTTCAGAATAGGAGAAGTGAGAAAGGAGCTGCTTGGGCAAGCATGACCATGGGATAGAGTAGGAGGTGGGGGACCTTGAATGCCAGCCTGAGAAGTCTGCACCTGATTGTGTGGGCAGCTAGCAGCCCAAGGGGATGTCAAAGGGAGGGTGGGGCTAGACTGCATCCGAGGCCTTTGCTGCTCAAGATAGAGTGAAATCCAGTTGACATGCACAATTATACATGTGGGCGGTGTGTCTGGTATGGAAAAGTTGTGGACTCTGTCCTAAGGAGCTCATAGGCTGGGGGTGAGAGAGCCTTAGGCAAGTATGCTACGATGAGAAAGCCTGTGCTAGGATGTGCCCAGTGCCCTGAGGGGTGCCAGAACCAGTGTGGAGAAGAGAAAAAGAATCAAAATTCTGTTCATCCAAACAAGCACTTGCTTCAGGTACTGGGCAAAACCCTTCATGTGGGTTTTTATCTTACCCTCATTTTATCCCCTAGACAGCATATAGGATTATCTTTACCAATGAAGACAGTGAGGCTCAGAAAGGTTCTTTAACTTACTTGAGGTCACACAGCATGCAGGTAGCAGAATGAGAACTCAAACTCAGGTCACCCGGATGCTAGAGCCTGTATTAATAATCAGTGTGTGATGTGGTACTTTTTCTCTTCCTGACCAATTCAGTCTGAATAGAACTACAACCAGAAAAAGAGGCTTATCTCTCCATAGGAACAAGCCCAAATCCCAAATAACTCAGTCCTTGTATGCCATGAGAACAGTGCTGGTCTATTTTTGAAAGCTGGGTTACTTTATCTATCAGGCCTTTAGTTGCAAACAACAGACTCCACCCTCACTAGTTTAAGCAGAAAGTGAATTTGTCATGGAATATTGGGGGCTCCCAGAGTCTCTAGGAGGATCAAAGAGATAGGTATGGGGCTCACAGCCAGGAACACCACCAGGGCTGCTCTAGCATAAACACCCTGCTGCTGGCACCTACGAGCAGCCCACTTTGTGTTGCTGCTTCAGCCAGGGTGTTTGAGAGCTTTGTGCTGCCACCACCAGAGCTGGGCGCCTCTGCACCCACTCCCAGCAGGGACTCATACACAGAAAATTCTGGAAACACAAGAAACGTTTAAACAGCATCCGGCTGTTACAAACACGAGAAATGGCCACTGCACTGCCCAAGTCTGTAGCCTGGGGAGTCTTAGTCAGGTCATCAATCAAGCAGGGCCTCAGTTGCCTCTGGTGTAAAGTGAAGATAATGGCCACCAGCAGCATCATTCAAGCACAAGTCATGATGCTCTCCTGAGGCCCCGAATGCAGTGATCTCACTTTCCTGGAGACGGGAGACACCGGGTTTGTTCTGCCGTGCATGCATGCTATCTGGCTCTTTGCAACCTCATGGACTCTTTTGTCCATGGAATGCTCCAGGCAGGATTACTGGAGGAGATTGCCATGTCCTCCTCTAGGGGATCTTCCCAACCCAGGGATCAAACCCATGCCTCTTACATCTCCTGCACTCGCTGGCAGGTTCTGTACCACTAGTGCCACCTGGGGAACCCTGCCATATGTTGCTCTGCCAATAAGTTCCAGGCCTGTTCCCCTCTACCAGCCTGCCCTTCCCCCAGTGTCTTCGGGGCTTCAGCTGGAGGAAACCCACCAGGCTAGAGAAGTAAGCCTACCATTTCTGCTGCTTAGGGAGGGTGTCAGGGGGAATCTGCTCTGAGGCTTTTTTGTGTCACAGTGGGAGCTGTGGAAACAGGAAGGACTCTCACACACCCTGCCCACACCTCAGCGGTCTGGTGGACGGGAGCCTTGTTCAGGGACACACCCCCAAAGTGAGGACAAGTGATGCCACCTATTGAGGCTCTCTTTTCCCTCTTTCCTGGGAGCTGCCCATAGGCTACCCACGCCAGGCCAGCCAGGAAAGCCGGGATCTGGCATCCCGTTGGGGCCCCAGGCGGGTGGGGTGGCAGGCTGGCGCAGGAAGAAAGGCCGCTGCGGTCAATTAGGATTAGAACCGGAGTGCCTGTGGCCGCTGTAAAGGGATTAGAGAACGAGTTGGAGCCCAGAATGACTGTGTCAAGAAGTAAATTGATGATAATGTGAATTAGAGAGGAAAAATGACAGAAGAAAGGACAAGTTTATTCTAGATGGAGGTCTAATGGGTACCAGGAAGACAGAGCGCTTTGTGAGGTGATGTTTTCATTTCTCACGGTAAATGTAGGCGTTCTTTGATTTTGCCATGGGGCCCTCACACTGGGGCTGCTGGATGGCCTGGCCAAGAGATTAGACTCAGAGGGGAGAGTCAGAGCCCAGGGTGAGAGCTGACTCCAGTGAAACTAGGAGGACCGAGCCAGGATTTCCTGTCCCTCATTTGTGTGGGCAGCCCTGTGATTTTCCTGATTCTGTGCCATGCCTGGGCCTGTGGGGCTGGCCCTTACCTCACCCACACACACACATGCACGCACGCACACACACACACACACACACACACATGCACACCCCTCACCTTGGCCCTAAAGGGAGGATGGAGGGCTGGCATTGCAGATGCTTCTGGCCCCATTGCACAGAAGAGAGAGCAGAGAAGGCTGACAGACATCTGAGGCAAGAGTCCAACCAGGGAGGTGACAGGGGGCAGCAGAAAAATCCATCTCTGAGAATACTCCAGCCTGGCACTGGTGTCCGTGCCTTCCAGCACTGACTGCTCCCCGACTATCACTACTGCCTGAGCCATACTGCCTTCCTGGGGGCAGGAGGGAGAATTATATCCACTAATTAGGGCTGGGTTTGGAGGACTGGTAGCACAGATGAGTCCTGTCCTCTTGATTCCATATTAGCAGGGTGACCATGGGCAAACTACTTATTCTCTCTGTGCCTCAGTTTCCCTATCTGCTAGATGGGGGCAATACTAGTGCCTACCTGATAGAACTGTTGTGGAGATTAAAAGAGTTAAAGGATATACAGGGCTTAGAAAAGTGTCAATTTCCAAAGCACCTTCACATCTTTACCTTGTGGGTGCCCTCATACAGCCCCTCTGTGACCTCCTTTTACAAATGAGAAAACAGGCTCAAGGAGTGAAGTCACTTGTCCAGGATCACTCAGCCAAGAGTGACAGAGTCTGAATGGCAATCTCCAGGCCTTGGTGCTCAGTCATGGAATCTGGGAGAATTGCCAGGACTGGTTTAGATTTGGGTGAGATTTCAGAATGAGCCACCTCCCCCGAGGAATTAAGAAGCTTACTGTTCCTACCCCAGCAGACACATGGTCTACAGTGGCTGGCAAGACCCCAGCTGCTAGCCACTTGGATAAACACGGCTCTCCCAACATGACTGTACATGCGGTGAACTGCATCGTGGCTGAAAGAGTCCTAATCCAAGACTGACAATCAGAATTCCAGGCCAGGCTCTGTGGCTTTGGGCACATGACTTTCGTTTGTTGAGCCTCAGTTCCACCACCTCCACCCTCACCTGTAAAAGGAGGGGATGGCCCAGTGTCTCTAACTTCCATGGCTCTGAGAATCTGCTTGTCCCCCTGAGAATCCCCAGACTCTTTCGTCCCTTGGGAGAAGTTTAAGCACAGAGCCCGGCTCCTGGAGGCCCCATCCAAAGCATGTCATCCAAAGAGAGCAGCGCAGAGACAGTGGGAAGAACCCAGCACCAAAACAGGAGGCTCCACACTGGCTCTGCCCGGAGGTCACAGGAAGTAGGGCTATACCCTTCCCTCCTCCCATGTATTCACATACCCAAACTTGCACATCCTCCAAGTTCAACCCAACCTGCTTCCTCTAGGAAAAGCCTGACTCTGCCAGAACAATCTTGCATTCCCAGAGCTCTGTTCTCAGAGCTCTGATCCCCTCTTGATTCTGAGCATTGGCCTGCATTTGTTCATTATTGCCCAGCACTGCAGCCAACGGGGTCGGAAAAATAAATAAATGAATGGGCAGGGTCTTTACTATTGTTGGTTCACTCAGTGCCATTGCTCATTTTCTCAGCCAACCCAGATGAGCACATACCACATGCTGGGCTGCAGGCTAGGGGCTGCAGGGAACACTGAGCACAGCAGAACCCAGCCCTTTGGTGGGACTCTCCATCCAGGTGAAGGGGGGAGAAGAAGAGCAGGAAGTGATCAGAGGATGTGGTCCAGCCTACAGCAGGGCGTAGGCTCGGAAAGGGGGTGTCCCAGAGGAGGAGACACGGACTCGGGGGCGTGAAGGAGGCAGCACTAGGCAGCAGACAGGGAAGCGGGTGTGAGGTGCAGCCGAGAGATTCCATGCAGGAGGCAGAGCATGGAAAAGGCACAGAGGCATGAGAGTATGATAAAATGGGCTAACTCTACCTGCCCTGTGGATTTAAATGAGACAACATGTGTAAAGGATGTGGCAGGCTGGGATGCAAGTGCTCCACCTGCAGTAGCTGCCATCAGCACTCTGGTATATTTGAGAGGGTTGTGGAATTGGATTCTGCAGGAGTGGGGTGCCTGAGTGTGAGCAGGAGGGTGGTGGTGTGGAGGGAAGTTCAGAGGTTGGCAGGGCTAGGTCATCAAGCTTCCACGGGCCAAACTAAGAAGCCATGACTTTTCATTTTCCTGGCCAGAACTGGCACACTTTTCCTGTAAAGGACCTGCTAGTGAATCTGTTAGGCTTCCCAGGCCACGTGGTCTCTTTTGTAATACTCAGCTCTACGGCAGCAGCATGAGGGCACCACAGACAACACAGGGCAAGGCCGGGTCCCGGGAAAAACACGAATTATTGAATCGGGGCTGGGGGATCGGCCCCAGTCTGCCCGCCCCAGCTCTAGCTGGTGAGGAGGCCCTGAAACCTATAAGCAGGCAGTGGCCCTGAGGAGGGACCAAGATGTTGGTGAGGGAGGACAGTGATCTGGACTGGGAGAGGAAGAGGAAGGGACAGAGGTAGGGGACGCTGGTGGAAAGGGGACCCCAGGTACGGAGCTCGGGGCACGAGGTCTCCCTCCAACCTCTGTGGCCTCTCCTGTCTCTTTCAGGCTCCCCGTACTATTACAGCGCTGCTGCTGCCAGAGGAGCCGCCCCACCCACAGCTGCCACTGCCTACGACCGCCACTGACCCCCAGAGCCAGGCAGGCGCCAAGCATTTCTGATACAAATCACTGAAGGCCATAGCCTCCCAGCCCCCTCCAAACATTGCCAGAGGGGCCCAGTGAGACCACCCCCCAGCAACCCCCCACTAGCCAGAAACTCCCTCCCCCATTTCCTGCCAGGGACTCTGGGGTCTCTGATAGAGCTATTGGACTTCTAGACACCTGTCCATTTCTAAGAGTCAACTTATGAGCTTCTCCTGGTGGTGACTGCAAACCAACAGACTGTTCTGCAGACAACCACAGCCCCAGCACAGCCTGCCAGCACCCCCACCCCAACCCCATACCCCGAGCTGGCTGACCATCCGCCCGTCTTCCTGCCCCAGGCATGGAAGGAAAAGTTTGCTTTCGTTGCTTCAACAGTACCCATGTAAATACCTTCTTGCTTTTTTTGTGGGCCCGAGGATCCAGCTGAGCAGACTGCCCACCTATTTTGCATCCAGCATTCCGGAGGTGTCACAGGAGGACTTGGACCTGTGCACAGAGCCACGTTTCTGCCCTGGGTGCCCCCGAAGGTGGGTTTGGAGCTGCCCTTGAGACTAAGGATGCCCACCTCCCGACCCCAGCCTCTGCTCATGCTACTTCTTTAACATTTGGACTAAGAGTCTCATTGGGTTGGTTTTGCTCTAAGCACCCCCCTCCCCGCAAGACCCCTCCCTGGCTTCCTGCCCCCATTTCCCTGGGCCCAATGCAGTGCAAGCAGCTCTTTTCTGTATCAAAGGACTCAAAAGAGAACCGTCCAGGAGATTCCTCAGCTACTGTTTTAAAGTGAGATGGCATCCAAGATACCAATTGCATCATGGACCTGGAACATTAGGGCCGGACAAGACCCAGAAGATGATGGTCCATGGCGAAGTGTGAGGCTCTCCAGATGCCCTGCCCCTGGACCACTGAACTGAACTGGGATGCGTTTACTAAGGTGCGCCCAGGCTCAAATTACATTGGACACTCACCATGGACACTTCTCCCACCTTCCAAGACGCCAGAGAGTGGATTCAGGGCAAGCCTGTCCCTGCCACGTAGATAGTAATTAACAGAAAGGACTCTGTCTGGACCAAGGACCACAAACACCTACAGCAGTCAGCCAGAAAATCCTGAGCAGCCCCTCTCCATCTCATGGAGCCTACTATGCAGCTGGGAACCAAGGTGCTCAAGTAGGGGCGGAGGCCTGCTTTGCATAGTGGGTACCTACCTGCTAATACAAGGGGCTGTGATGGTCAGGCCATAGCCAAGGGCCTTGGGAGCCTGGAGTGGGAGTTGGGAGAACTCACTGTGGGCTAGAGTGGTCAAAAAAGCAACCTGGGAGGATCTGGGGAGCAGAGGAAAGCTTCCTAGAATGGGACAGGCGTGAGGAACTGGGGTGTGAACTGGGAGTGGTTTTGAAATGGAGGTACCGGGGGCCACCGTCTCTTTGCCTTGGGCCTCAATTCCTTGCATACTATCTCTTGCCAACTCAGAACAGCCAGGTAGAGGCATCATCCAAATCTGGACTGAATGATAGCCATGACAGGGGACTTGGCCATCTCCTGTGACAATGTGCCCGATGTCTGCATGTCACCAAGCTGGCAAGGAGCTGGGGTGGAGAGAGCCATGCTTGACGTCATCAGGCCCAAGAGGTCTTGTCCTGGCTGTATATTTGCCTGCCTTGCTATGGGTCCTCAGGCAAGACCCTTCACCTCTCTGAGCCTCGGCTGCCTTGGTACAGCAGGATTCCCCTGCAGGACTACCCGACAGCTCTCTCCCTCCCTTACTTCCTCTCCCCATTTGCTGGGGCTGTGACAGGGGCATCTGGGGCAGGCCCTCCACTTCTGAGCAAGAAGACTGGAGCACCTGAGCCCTGCTAATATTTGGGCCAAGTTTAAAAATAAAACACCTAGAGGGGTGAAAATCAGCTTTGAGGAAGACGTAAGTCAGCTCCCCTCAGGGGAAGACTGAGCCCTAGCTCCGGGAGACCTAGGACCGGGCAGGGAGACAGAGTAGACCTCCTCTGACCACCACCAAGTGTCCCCCCCCCCACCACAATACTCCTATAAGGTGGTGGGATAGAAGAGGAAACTGAGGCTTGGCAAGGTGGAGTCCCCAGGCAGCGACTAGTGAAGATGAGGCTTGGGCTCAGCCCCCTGACCCTTGGCTTGTAGTGATCCTCCCTTCCCTGGGGCAAGAAGTTGATGGTGAGGGCAGCAGGAGATGGTTCTGGGCCACCTCCTCAGCCGATGTATCCTGGGGCTGTTAGAACCGCCAAGGAAGCCCAGTCCCCAGGGCACAGGTGGCTCCAGTGGGCTCACCACAGGCACACCCACCCACATCCTGAACCTGCTGTGCAAAGAAAGGCGGCATCTTGGGCCAGAGCCCACCTCCAGGAGCCCAGATGGAGGCTTGCACCTCCATCTGCCAGCCAAGGTAGGAGCAGGTATGTCACCTGGACTCTCCCGCCTGCCCTCCCTTCCAGAGAAAGTGATGGGAGTCTGGGGTCTGCAGCACAGGCTTCTTGGCCTCTGGCACCCACACCCCTGGATCCTGATGCTCCTATGGTCTCAGGCTGTTGGGAGGAGGTCACCTTTCCCTGAACTGGCTACCTAAGCGCACACTATCCTTCCTCATCAGAGCCCACCTGGCTCCAAGTGTACCCCTCTCCCATCCTGTTCCTCCTCCTGGCCTGTGATGAGCTCCCTCCATGCCTTTCCTCTCTCCTCTGGAGTCCTCAGATTGCATTTGTATTGGTTAGACGCCCACTTGGTTCCTGGGCTGCCAGGCAGAAGCACAAGCGCACATGGAAGCACACGCATGTTCCCACACACGTACCTGATCTCACCCCCTGAGCTCCCGTGCTGCCTGCAGAGCTGCCTAGGAGCTGGAGTGGAAGGTTCCAAAGGACGCAAGCCGTTGAGTAGAGGCCAGAGACTTCTGAATGGAAAACGCAAGGCCAGGGCTTTCACCAGCATCGTGGCAGGAGGCCTGGGGTGTTGTTCCGTGGGCCTTCAGCCCTGCGTTCCAGCCCTTTTTGAAAAGGACATTGCAGATTATACAAAAAATTTTCATATCATTAGTCTGTCTGCACCCTAGAAAAATCTGATGACATATCAAATCCACATCCCTTTCCCAAGGCGCCTTAGTTAGGGTTCACCCTTTTATAACTGATGTTTGTATGGTGCTTTGCAATCCTTGACTATCCCATAGGGCAAAGATCACAATGCCCATTTTATAGAAGGGAAAACTGAGAGGCTCACATGGCAAGACAGAGGTAAAGAGAATGCTTAGATTTCGTGGCTTCATTCTTTCTCCAGGTTCTTGCTCCTGTCATGGGAATGTTTGGCTTAGAAACACCCTTCAGTCTCCTAGAAACCCCAAGACCTGCAGTGAGGAAAGGAAAAAAACAGTGACTCAGAGGCTGGTTTGTTAGAGGGGCCAGGGTGTTGGTGACTTTGCTGATCCAACTTGATTCTCATTAACACTGAAAAAATGCAAGGTCTTTGCCAGATCCACACCAACACTTCTGAGGTTTCATCCCTACTCCTTCCCTGCTGTGCCTGAGACTCAGTGGGCGTGGGAGCTCACCCAAGGCCTGACAGGGCCTGCACATGGGCCCGGCTCTGATTCACAGGGTCCCGGGCTCCAGTGTCAGGAGAGATGTCCCCACACTCTTCTTTGTTCTCCTTCTTATGGAACAGACTTCAAACTTGGCTGTGACAATATGCAGTAGTCCCCAGATTTGGGCCATCAGGGGTTCCCACAGCCTTGGGAAGCAACCATCACCTTCTCAAGGGCCCTGGAGCAGCTGCTTCCTGGGCTGGGCAGGTGGGGTGACCATGTCACTTCTCCAGGGCACAGGCTTCCTAGGTGGTGGGTGCTTGCCCTACCCAATGGCATTCAAGTGTGAGATCTTTAAAATGCTCTGTCAGCTAAAAAAAAGTCTGGGTGAAATTTGGCCCATGGATCACCAGCTTGTGACCCCCTAGTCTTTGATCAATGCCTCTCTTCTTCTTCACCTCCTTGTCCTTCATTGCAGATGAAGGACATCGAGGGAGATGGGAGCTCAGAGACGCAAGAGAGGAGGTTCAGCAAGTCAATGTCAGGAACAGGCACTCCCAAGACCTGCCCTCTCCTTCCCACACTCCTGGCTCTCCAAGGCTGTGTGGGCTTTGCAGGCGGGCGGGGTAGACCATGGGATGCGGTCGGGATAGGAGACTGTTGGCTTTGAGGGGAGGTCAGTGCTGCCAGGGTCTTTCACAGGTCCAGGGAAGCACCCCAGATGTGGCCACAAGGGCACTAAAGATGACATCTCTTTATGAGAAGTTACATCCCTGAGCTAATGCCCTGCTGTGGCAGCCTCTGGCTCCAGCCACCCTCTTTTGGGTGACATTTCAGTTAGAATTGCTCTCCAAGTCATGGAAGCAAATGTTGAAAACAAACCAGGCACTCCTGACAAATACCTAGAAATGAGTTATGCCTGAGACACAACTGCCACAAGGGTAAAGAAGAATCCAGGCCCCTGGACTGGCCAGGGCCAGGCTAGAGTGGGTGGATCCACAGCCCTGCAGGCGAGACCAGCTCCCTGGCATCCCTGCTAAGAGGCGGCCCTGCGGCCTTGGCCTCACCAACCCAGGAGCCCACCACTGATGGTTTCCAGGCATGCACACTGGTGCTCCTTAAGAATGTATTCCTTTAGTTCTTTGGGCCTCAGAGAGGTCCAAGGCAAGTGCATTTCGTAAAAGGTAACAAAATACATTACTGAAAGGCTGGACAGTCAGGCCACGACTCCTAGCCTGCATCCTGCCCCACCTCCCGGCAGCCCCTTCGGCCCCTTGTTCCTTGTTGTCCCCGAAACTCAGGATTCCCTCTTGCATATTCATGGTGGAGCTGCGGTGTTGATCCACCTTCCCCACTGTCAGCAAGGCTGAGCCTCCAGAGTGGTGGCCAGGTCCCAGGGGGCTGACCGGGAGCGAGTCCCCTGCCTGCCCGCTCTCCTGACGAGGGGGCCGCAGCTTCTCTGACAGGGCGCTTCTTGCCGGGAGCAGGCAGACACCAGCTGATCTTTCATTCGCTGTAATTTCTCAACACGGGGTCCCATTCCTGGACTCCAACCCCCCCCCCCCAGTCAAAGGGGACCTCGGGGTGACATCCCTACCATTCTAGAGTTTCAATCCACATGTTCCCAGGGGTTCTGTTTAGCTCACCTCCAAGGGTAAACAGAACTCCCATTCAGTAAGTCTGTTCTTCCACATCTTAAGACTCCTGAGCCACATGAGGAGAAAATGCAGCTGCTTATCTATTTATCAAGGGGATCTTGATGAATTCTAAAAGGGAGTTGGTCTCAGGTGGTATATTTGGCCTCTGGGCCAGACGGAAAGGGCAGGAATTCTGCCCCTCAGCTTTGGCAACTCTGAGCATGGCAGGGAGGGACTACTTTGAGTTAGGTACCCTCCTCCCTGACCCTGAGGACCGGCTGGAGGAGGCCCACCTGCAGCCTCACTCATCACAGCCCGGGCCCACCCACTCCCTGCAGCCACAGGGCTGCACTTATGCCCACAGTCGCCACACTCGTGGCCACATCCCTCATCTTCTCCAGAAGCACCATAAACAACAAGTGATTTTGGATGACGGATTGCTGATTTACAAACAGTGCATTTCCCTTGGAGTGGAACAGAAAGGAAACCATTTAATGGCTCCCTTATTTTCAAGCATGAATACATTTTAATGAAACTATTTTATTGTATTTGAGGAAATGGAGAGTTGAACATTCCAACCAATCAATAGCCAATTAATTGCTATAAAGCTAAAAAGAAAATAAAAGTCCTGAGTCTATTTTTAACACCCTGCAAAGCTCAGAGCCTCCAAATCTGGCCTTCCCTTTCATACGTGCCCATGTGAGTGTACACACACACACACACACACACACACACACACTCACACACTCACACCCCAACACCTCAGACATACTTGAAACTCAGAGGAAGCACTGAGTCTTCTCACACCAGTTCTTGCCCGCTCTTCTTGCCTTTGGTCAGAGAAGGCGAGCAGACCCAGCAGTAGCCTGTCCTGGGGCTCAGGAAGAGGCAGGCCCGCACCCTGGATCCAAGCCGCCAGCACAGTGTGGGGTTGTGGGCAGTGAGACCGCACTTCTTGGGCCCTGCCTTTGGGCCTCCAAGTCTGGGCCGAGGGTAGAAATCTGACTTGGGTTTTGCCCCGACTCTTGCTGGAAGATGCTGCCCTGGTTTTCAGTCTCTCGTGGCCTTGGACATTGAGTATTTGTAGAAATGCAGATTACATGGCAAACAGAGCTCATTGCCAGGCAGACACATGCATTTTTGCTTTTCATTCTTTGAGACAGTTACTGTCTTAGGGACTGACCTTCCAGCATCAAAAAAAATACATATCTACTGTTAACCGCCAAAGTTTGTGATGCCTGCATAGACGCTTACTTGTAAAAAAAAAAAAAAGTACAAAAAAAGAACACAAAAAACCACAAAAAACAAACAAAAAATACCACAATTGAATTGCCTTTGAAAGTGGGAGATGCTGTCTCCAACAGATTGAAAAAAAATGCTTCTTAAAAATGTGTATGTTTTGTATTATTTTTTTTCTAGTAGAAAATAATTGACTTGAAATATTGGTGTTTTTTTTTCCTTAGTGATGTGTGTTGCTTTTGTGTGTAATAATATTTGAATGTAATTACAGCAGTGCCAATTTGCCAAAGATGTCAGACATATTTTTCTTTTGTTGGGAGAAGGGCAGGGGCTGGGGGTGGGACTGGGGAAAAAAGAGGGTGGGATTTTGGTTAATTTTTTTAATTTTTTTCTCACTGAACCTGGAATTTGTGGTTTTATTCTAAGTTAAATGTTTGACCGCAACACCTTTATTTTAGATTAGTTGGAGAAACTTGCAATAAGATTGGCGTATTTCAATATCTGTGTGTCTTTTCATGAGTGACTGTTACTTGTGAAGAATTGATTTTATGTAACCTTTATGTGAGATAATTATTTGTAAATATTTGCCATAATTTTATTGGTTCGTAAAATAAAAGTAATTTTTTAAGTTCAGAAAAAGCATTTGATTGCATTCATTATTACAACTTCATAAATGGTCTTTTGATAGCTTTAACAAAGCCCATCGGAGTTGTGGGGAGTTTTATCGGCTCTCCTGATAAACTGGGGTCAAAACAAATCTGTGCAACTGGTGTTTTGGACTGGGTCCTGGGCAGGGGCGGGAGAGGCAGAGTCCCCACCCTTGAGAGGTTCCAGGCAAGCTGCCAGCCCCTGGGCCAGTGGGAAGTAATGGTTAAACCCCTGGTGATGGGGATCATTGGCTGAGTTCTGTAACCTCAATTTCCTTAGCTCCAAAATGGTCAGTAACACCCGCCTCATTCATTCATTCAGCAGAATGGTTGAGCATCTCTTCTGTCCCTAGCACTGGAAAACTTGGCAAACAAGGACCCTGCTAATGTGAAGCTTATTATCTAGGGTTTCTTGTGAAAGTGAACATGCATGTATGCTCAGTAATGGTGTGTGCATGCACACAGGCTCTTAACCTTGAACTGGGCTGGATTTTTAAGTTGCCTAGAACCTAAGCAGTCTGGGCACACCCCACACCCTGCTAATGTGCAACAGAGTTCAGAAGCCGCACGTACCAGGAGGCTTTGTCTTTGGGCTCAAAAGCCGCAGGCCATATCTGGCCAGAGCTCAGGACCTAAGAATCCACAATCCTTCCATGGGGAAGGTGCCGTGTCTCTAGGCCTTCAGAGTTGAGTGCTTTGGCTGCCCAGGAGCCTGGGGTGGCTTTCCATCAGGGGGCAGGGCAGCTGCAGCCCGAGCCCTGCCCCTGCTGGGCAGTGTCAGTCTGCAAGGGCAGGCAGGGACCGCTGCGCCCCTTGGCACAGTGTGTGCAACACGGTAATTGCCAGAGATGGAGTGGGTGAGTGACCCGTGGGGGCCATGGGCTGCGACTCATTCATATTTAATAAAGCTGGCTGAGCAGCCTCCATTCATTTCGGCAATGGATGGTGACAAAGGTGATTCCTGAGGGAGAGAGAAATTCTACATGGAGAACTGGCCCAGCTCCTTTCTCCCCAACACTCAGGACTTAGAGGCACAAACTTCAAAGGGAAGCAGCAGAATTTGGAAGCTGAAGGTTGGGTTCCAAACCGAAGGGAACCAGTGAGGCAGAGCCATGCTTCTGTCCCTGAGGCTGCAGCCCTTGTCCCCGGCTCTCTGGGGACAGAGTTCTCATGCCTGCCCTCCTCATGGGGCACCAGTATCTGCAGTAACCAGAGCATGGGGAGCCCCCATATGATGCAGGATGGCGGGCTTGGGCCAGGCTGCCTGTAGAGTGAAAGTGAAAGTGTTAGTTGCTCAGTCGTGTCCAACTTTTTGTGATCCCATGGACTGTAGCCTGCCAAGCTCTTCTGTCCATGGAATTCTCCAGGTGAGAATATTAGAGTGGGTAGCCATTTCCTTCTCCAGGGGATCTTCCCAACCCAGGGATTAAACCCAGGTCTCCTGTGTTGCAGGCAGACCGTTTACCATCTGAGCTATAGGGAAGCCCTACCAGCTTCCAGTAAGGAGGGTGGAAATGCCACCCTGAACACGTTCTAGTCCAGCAGCTCCTCTGCCCTCAGCAACCATCACAGTGAGGGGCAGAGGAGATGCCTGAGACCTGCCTGCCATGTGAGGCTCAAGCCTTGTACCCATTTGTTCTTCAAACCTCCACTGGAGCCAAGCCCTGTGCTGGATGCTGGGGACAGAGGTGATCTGTCAAGGGATAGGGTTATACCAGGGCAGGGCCATGAAAAAGGTGGAGGGATAAAGGCACCTAAGAGCCCAGCTTGGAGTCTCAGCTGCAGTTCTTAAGGGTCAGTTTGGTGATGTGAGCTGTCTCTTAACTTCTAGAAGCCACGGTTTTTCATCTGTATAATGGGTATTATACATGATAATGTTTACTTGGAAGATGTTATGAGGAACAGATTATGTGTTGTGTGAGATTTTTTTCTGAATGATAGATGTGAGTTTTGTCAAGATACTGCCTCTGTCATAAAGAAATCAAAATTTTACCATGCAAAGGTCAAACTCTAGCTAGAAGTTTCTCTGAGCCAGGCTTAGTATTAGATGCAGGAGGATGGTTGCTGCAGACTGAATATTTGTTCCCCCTACTCCCCAAACTAATATATTGAAATTTACTCCCCTAACAAACTGAATATTTGTTCCCCCTACCCGTCAAATTCAGATATTGAAACTTACTCCCCTATAAGATGGTGTATGGAGGTAGGACTTTTGGGAGGTGCTTAGGTCATGAAAGTGGAGCTCTCATGAATGGGATTCAGTTCAGTTCAGTCGCTCAGTCGTGTCTGACTCTCTGCAACCCCATGAATCGCAGCACACCAGGCCTTCCTGTCCATCACCAACTCCCAGTGTCTACCCAAACTCATGTCCATTGTATCGGTGATGCCATCCAGCCATCTCATCCTCTGTCGTCCCCTTCTCCTCCTGCCCTCAATCTTTCCCAGCATCAGGGTCTTTTCCAATGAGTCAGCTCTTCGCATCAGTTCAGTTCAGTCGCTCAGTCGTGTCCGACTCTTTGTGACCCTATGAATCGCAGCAGGCCAGGCCTCCCTGTTCACCATCTCTCGGAGTTCACTCAGACTCACGTCCATCAAGTCCGTGATGCCATCCAGCCATCTCATCCTTGGTTGTCCCCTTCTCCTCCTGCCCCCAATCCCTCCTAGCATCAGAGTCTTTTCCAGTGAGTCAACTCTTCGCATGAGGTGGCCAAAGTACTGGAGCCTCCGATTCAGATTCATTCCTTCCAAAGAAATCCCAGGGTTGATCTCCTTCAGAATGGACTGGTTGGATCCCCTTGCAGTCCAAGGGACTCTCAAGAGTCTTCTCCAACACCACAGTTCAAAAGCATCAATTCTTCTGCGCTCAGCCTTCTTCACAGTCCAATTCTCACATCCATACATGACCACAGGAATGGGATTAGTGCCCTAATAAAAGAGACCCCCTTATACTATATGAGGGCATAGGAAGTAGGTGCTCACTTAACACTGAATCTGCCAAGGCCTTGATTTTGAACTTTTCAACCTCCAGAACTGGGAAATAAATGTTTGTAACTTAAGCCACCCGGTCTGTGGCTTTTTGTTGTTGTTACAATAGCCCAAACAGCCCAAGAGGTGAAGTGCAAAAATGAATCAATAAGGAAACTGCCATCTGGGGCAGGTGATGTGCACATTTTAATTCCAGGCGACATAACCAATGTCACCTATGGGTGGGGTAGACAGAACATTTAATTAGGCTCAGAGGAGGGATTCCATTCATTTGGGGGAAGAGTGATCAGGAAAGGCTTCCTGGAAGAGATGATTTTTTGAGCTGAGCTGTGATGGGTAGTCAGTATCCCAGTAAGAAATTTTAGAGACGATAGGAAGGAAAGGCATCCCAGGCAGTGGGAACAGTGAGCAAAGCTCCAGAGGTAAGAAGAAGATGGAATGTGACTTTATAAAGACAGAAAAGTCTCAAAGGGAAAAATAGAAATACTTGACTGTTCTCAGACTTCCCTGGTGGTCCAGTGATAAAGCATCTGCCTGGACACAGATTTGCTTCCTGCTGCAGGAAGATTCCACATGCTGCAGAGCAACTAAGCCCCAGCACCCTAAATACTGAAGCCTGAGTGCCCTAGAGCCTGCACTCCCCAACAAGAGAAGCTACTTCAGGGAGAAGCCCAAGCACTGCAGTGGAAGTCCACTCCATCAATGAAGACCCAGTGCAGCCAAAATAAAATTAACAAATTAAAACGTTTGACTGTTTCTCTTTTTTTACCTTTATATGTACAGTTTTTTTCCACAGAAAAGACAAATAACCTAGGGGGGAAACCTACAAAATGTGAATAGGTGCAATGCCGTTAATATATGAAAATGCTGTATGCAATCACATGAAAAATACTACTATCGCAAAGAAAAATAGGTAAAGGACATGCGTGAAAGTGTAAGTGAAAGTGAAGTTGCTCAGTCGTGTCTGACTCTTTTCGACCTCATGGACTGTAGCCTACCAGGTTCCTCTATCCATGGGATTTTCCAGGCAAGAGTACTGGAGTGAGCTGCCATTTCCTTCTCCAGGGGATCTTCCCAACCCAGGGATCGAACCCAGGTCTCCTGCATTATAGATAGATGCTTTACCTCCTGAGTCAAAAAGGACATGCAGAGATCATTCATAAATGAAGAAATACCAAATATTAGTAAATGTCCAATTCAAGATTAGAAACATGGTTCAACTTCACAAAGATCTTTTTTAAATACCTAATTTGGGCAAGGGTATGAGGAAATGGACATTCCTCTAGGCTGCCGCTGGGCTGTCCAACAGGACCAGGCCCCAGCTGCCTGTTGATGGCTGGGCCTGGGTGCCGGCCCTGGGGACACCCAGAGGAGCAGGGCCTCTAAAGGAGCACAGCGGTGGCCTTGTACTTGGGCCTGCCCACTCCCACTTACTGACATTTAAAGCCCAGGTCAAGTGGAATTCATGATGTTTCAAACCCAACAGTGTCATGTGGAAGGGCATGGGCAGCAGAGGTTCCCACATTATCCACAAACATGTGTAAATATCACGACAGCTAGTAATGTAACCAAGAAAATCACTTCCCGTTGTTTCCCCTTCAGTGATATTTTCTGCTTGGCTGAGTTTGCTTAGCATACTGGAAAGGCCAACTCATCAGTTCTTGTTGTTAATCAAGAGCAGTAATTGTCTAAGTTCAAACCCTCCTGACTTAGACTCTGCTGAATAGGATAACAAGTTCCAAAAATGCTAAGTAGTAGTTTCTATAAATGGGTCTTTTTTAATAGGGAAGGCCCCTGAAGAGGGTTTGGAAAGAAAATCTTCCTAGGAAGTGGAATTAAAACACTGTGCATACTTTATAGAGCATGGCAGATAAACTTGTGAAACTCCTGGAAGTTCTTAAAGCACGGACAATGGGATGCAAACGCATTTCCTCAATTACTGTATAAACTTGTGTACTGGTTGAGGCAACACCAGCCGATGTAACAAACACCCCATAGATTTCAATGTTTTAACAACACAGCAGTCTGTTTTTCACTTACACAGTGGTTGGGTATATCTGATAGGCAGGCAGCCTTCACAAGGCGACTCAGGGATCCAACCTCCTTTTATCTTTTAGCTCTGCCACATGTGGTTTCCAAGGTTATCTCATTTATCTGCATCCAGCCTGCACAGAAGGAAGGATCATGGAGGATTATACCTTGGGAGGTTTTCCTTTCCGTTCACACTCAATTTCCCAGAGCCCAGTGGCCACACCCAGCTGCAAACGAGGCTGAGAAATGCAGTCTTGCTGTGCACTGAAGAAGAGGAAATGGGCCTGGGGACAGATAGCCAGGCTGTATCTATATAATGCATGAATTTCAGAGAATTTTAACCTCAGCTTCACCCAGTTCTTTTCTACCAACTCCAGAGAGGTGAAGGATGAAGAGACTGAGGCTGAAGCAAATGAATGGCTGAGCATGTCCTACCCAGCTCCCTGCTCCTACCCTTTGCCCTAACCTCAGTTGAACTCAAGCTGACACCAGGCTTGAAGAACAAGCATATGCCCTGCCCGAAGAACTGAAGGAGTCCCATGGCTTCTCATCAGTAACTGTGCTTCTGGTCTGCTCTGATCTTCTGCCCTGCTTCTAAATACAAGACCCTTTGAATTGAGCTGTGAACCATCATACCTACTAGCATTCATTGAGTACTAACTGTCTCCCAGGCACTGATGCTTAGTGGACTTTTTCCTATTGTATAAAAATTACCTAATCAAAGCCCAAAGTCAAAACTAAAAGTTCATGGAGCTTCTAAGAATGGAGTCCAGTCACCTTCTGCAGTGCTGAGAGGTGACAATTCAGAGAACGGGCCTGACTGCTCAGTAACCCCCACCCCCCATTTACCACCACAACTATAAGAAAACAGAGAGGAAGTGGTGGGGAGCTTGGGTAAAATGCAAGTTCAGGAGACCTATGGACAGAGCTGCTGCTTCCTCTCTCCAAGGTCAAGGGAAAATGGCTTTAAGAGCATCCCCTGGAAGTTTGGAGATTTCTTCCAGGAGAGATTGGATGTCTCTTCCTGTGTGGGTATCTTCTTAGCCAGCAGATCTGCTGATCTGCCCTCTGTTTACATGCCTCAACTCGCTACACCTTGATGCAGCCAAAAGTTAAATCCTAGAAAAACTAAAATTCCAGGAAAAAGCATAAATCAGCTGGGGTGACTGGGAACTGCTGTCAGGATCTGTATTTTAAAGTGAAATGTCCAGTGCTTTCTCCTGCCTTCAGCCAGTATCAATGCTCCTTGATTCACGCTTGCTTGGGGCGAGAGGAAAGTGAGTTGTAAGTGTGTACATACACATATCTCTTCATTTGAAATATTTTCAACAGGAGGATCTAGTTTTTTAAAAATAAAATTTCCCCTTGAAAAAGTCCAGTGTTTTCTTGGCAAAGCTAGAAAGAATATGATCTTTTTTTCAAAAACTTTAAGTACTTATTTTACTGCCTATAATTGACTAGCTATGAATGACTGAAAAATCCAGAGGAACAGTAGCTTATACAAGACATAAGATTTATTCTGTCTCACATATGGAGTCTGAAAGTTGGTACAGGGTAGATATGGTAACTTGGTGGCAGCAGGCCCACAGGGACAAGACTCAGACATTGTTGGCCCTCCCTGGGCTGCGTCCCTCAGCCCCAAGGTCCAAGATGACAGCATCAGCATTCCAGGAAGCAGGACAGAGGAGACAAAGAAACGAGAACCAGCTGTCTCTTTGGAGGCAGGCACCTGACACTTCTGCTTACATCCCATTGGCCAGAACTGAGTCACATGGCAACATCTAGCTGCAAAGGAGCCTGGAAAAGGTGATCTTTATTTGAGTTGCCCTGGAAATGGCAACCCACTCCAGTGTTCTTGCCTGGAGAATCCCATGGATGGAGGAACCTGGTGGGCTACAGTCCACGGGGTCACAAAGAGTCAGACACAACTGAGCGACTAAAAAAAAAAAAAAAAAATTGTCCAGGTACAAAGTATTACTATGGGCAAAGGAGGGGTGGCTGTTGGAACATAAGCAGCAGTTTCTGCCACACCACCACATCTCCACTGCCCATCCCACATTGCTTGGTGCAAAGAAGAGACTCATTCGTGTACTATTTATTCAGCCAATTGTTATTGAATAAATGTTTGTTTAACTGAATTGCGGGGAGATGGAAGATAGGATGGACTTAGGTGCAGATGGCAGAGGACCCAGACCTACTTCAGAAACTCAGCAGGGTTCAGCTAAGAACCCTCCTCCCAAGAGAGAACTGTCATCTTCCTGACTAACTCCGTGTCAGAGGGCTTCCCACACGGCACTAGTGGTAAAGAACCCACTGCAATCCATAGCGTTGCAGAACCAGACACAACTGAAGCGACTTAGCACACACGCACATACACGAGCCCATGTCAGAAGGTCCTCACCTGGGGTTCAGTGTCTCCGACTGCACAGCGGGGTAGGGGTCGTATAGCTGAACCACCTGCTCTCCAGGCCTTAGCACTGACCAGAGGGACTCAGAGTCAATAAGAGATCAAAGATATGGAAGGCTCCTTCCCTGTGATGATCTTCATCCCTCAAAAGCCCCTTGGCATTGGATCATATCCAGAGGAGCCTGGTGGGCTATAGTCCATGGGGTCACAAAGAGACACGACTGAGCAACTAACACTTTCACTGGATCCTGCTTAGCCAACCAGCTAGATCTCAATCAGCACCAGTGCCCTCCCCACAGCTGGGAAGAAAGTAGAGGATGAAACTGCAGAACTCTGGCCAGTGAGGTATCTGTCACTGGAAATTAACCCCAAGCCAAAGAAGTGCCAGGCTGCCAATGGCAGCAGACTGCCTGTCAGCAGGTGGTTTCCAGCAGGAACTATTAAAAAATAGTGCCTTCAGGGTCCATGAGGGACAAACTGGGGAGGGCAGAGTGAGGCTTCTGCAAAGAGAAGCCTGACTGTCTGATCCAGGAAAGTTTTTTCTGAGGAAGAATGATGCTTGGGAGAGAATTCACCCAAGGATGTCATTTTGGTTTTTTTTTTTTTTTTTCAGTCTTCAAATGGTTTTAGGGACATTGCACAGAAAATCCACCAAAAACATGAGCTTTTCAAGAAGTCTTGGGACATTTCATCAAGATTAACAAAATAGCTTCAGGGAAAGAAAAACCGGATGTGGGTATAAACAGACACTACTCTGAATAATATATAGTAACATTATCTACTTCTCTGGGATTGGGAGTTAACTGCTTTAGTCAATATTTGATCCTTATTGGGAAGAGGTCTTTGAGAGAAAGGAGTTAAGCACTGGAAGGGCTCTCAGACTACTTGGAGGTCTGAAACCAATCATGTGAGCTTCAGTGGAGAAATAGACCTGGCTATCAATTCAGAGGAGTAGAAGACAGCCCCATGAGCTGCGTGGTGATCAGAGCTATTGGAGACTCCTCAGAAGAAAGAAATTTTTAGTGGAGAATATGCCTATGGAGGGTTTCCCAGATGGTGCTAGTGGTAAAGAAGCTGCCTGCCAATGCAGGAGATGTAAGGGAAATGGGTTCCATCCCTAGGTCAGGAAAATCCCCTGGCAGAGGGCGTGGCAACCTACTCCAGTATTCTTGCCTGGAGAATCCCATGGACAGAGGAGCCTGGAGGGCTACAGTCCATACGGTTGCAGAGTCAGACATGACTGAAATGACTTCACACGCACACACACACACCTATGGAATGTTTGTCCAATCACAGCCCTGGGTGTGCAGACAGGGTCATAGCAACTCTAAAACAGAGAGGATGAGAGGCCAGTTAATGCCTGCTGATGGTGGTCCAGGAGCATCCTTCAGTCCTGGCCAGCCAGCAGTTCTCCTTCTGCCAGGATACTAGAATTTCCATCCAACTTCCTCAGCCATTCTGAGCCTGGTGAGGGTTTTGATTTTCTATCTGAAAATGTGTGGTTTGACAAATGTGTGCTGGGTACACTGTCGCAGAATAAATAGAATTGGGATTTATGTTTCACAACTTCCATGGTTGGTTTGAGGTTTCTCCTACTTGTCTTCGACAGTCCTATCACATTTCTGACAGTGATATTTTTTTTTTCTTTCTGGGAAGTTGAGGAGAGGCAGAGGGCAGGTTTTTTCCCCTTTCTCTGCTAAGCCTGGCTTGGGAGGATGTGTGCACCATTTATGAACCCATGCATATACATCTCTTGTTGAGAGAATATTTGCATGTATGTCCCAAAGTGTGGGTGTGTAGAGTTCTAAGCTCCAGTGTGTGTGTATGTTTATATGCTGCTGCTGCTGCTGAGTCGCTTCAGTCGTGTCCGACTCTGTGCAACCCCATAGACGGCAGCCCACCAGGCTCCCTTGTCCCTGGGATTCTCCAGGCAAGAACACTGGAGTCGGTTGCCATTGCCTTCTCTGGTTTATATGCTAAATGTGGTCATATGTGTTTGGATATGTTTCTGAGATCGTGGTAGTCATGGTAGGTGTCTGTATCTACAATGTAAACAATTAGCCAACAAAACGTTATTCTAAGTGTTTCAATTAATTTCACGTGTGTGTTTGCCAATGTGGTACTTCAATTAAACAGGTGAAGAAAATACTCCAGATTATTAATCGAGGTCTATTTCTTCACTTTGTGCTACAGTCTTCATCAGGAAATGCTGTTAAACATGACACCAATCCCACCAGTTTAATTCCTTTTTCATTATTAAAGCAGATTTACAATTTTGGAGTCAGGGTGTTGGTGTGGATATTTTTTTTCCCGTTAGAAAATTCATCTGTATCCTAGAATCAGCTTGTAGCTCAATGTAAATTCAGTGTAGAATTTAGTCAGTTATTAAGTGGATTTAAGTGGCTGAACCCTGGTGTAATCTGACCAGCAATGCATGAAGGAAGGAGTTGGAGGTGTAAAAAATGTCAAATAGCTTTTTCAGATGCATTAAACTATTAATAAAGATAAAACGATCTTTATGTTTGGGGTTTAGAACATCTCTTTTATGATATCGAGAAGCCACTTTGATTCACGATTCGTTGGCTTCAAGGTCTGGTGTCATTATTCAGAAGGTGTCAGAAAGAAAACGGAGACAAGCACCTCGGCAGGGAAAAGAGGTGGAAAAAGACACCAAGCTTAAGGCAAGCTGGGCTGGGTAGAGAGAGGTGCCAGTGAAGACATGAGGTAAAGGCAGCAGCTGATGGTGTCCTTGCCCTGTGGAATCCTCTGGAGGAGTCCACTTGGTCCCGAGATGTGCCTTCCTGTGGCCCTTCCGGGGAGTCCTGGCCTCCATGCAGAGGGGCCAACCTGAGGGATTGTGGGGGCAGCACGTGGGATTCTCCATACCCTCGTCTGTCCCCTAACCCACTAGCTCATCTCTTCCTCTACCCTGCCCTGCATCCTAGGAGGGGGTCACTGTGGCCCACATCACACAGAACCCTGCCCCTGGGAGGCACCAGCCAGAGCCTGGAGGGAGAGAAGAGTGACTTCATCAGAGAATTCGGCCCCCACTCCCTCCTCACCTCACCCCAGGTCTGCATGGCCGCCTTTACAGTTACATCGTCCTACAGCCTCTTCCATGGTTCCAGCTCTTTCTCTGGGTTCTGGCAATGACACTCTCCTCCCCACCCCACTTTCCCTCAGTCCAGGGTCAGGAGATCCCCACTGAGGCTCACCATCCACATCAGTCTCCTCCGTGATGTTCACACTTCTGCATAGTCTCTTCACTAAACTCTTCCAGGTTGAACTCTGAGTGGGCCAACCATGTTCTCCTGGGAGCTGAAAGATTCAGAGCAGCCTTCCAATGAGAATCAGACTCTGACCCTTCCAGAACACATCAGCAGAGTGCGGAAGAGGGGAGCCAGGAAGAAGGAGCCCCGGCACAACACAGTTGTGAGAGGAACACCAGCGCGCGAGGCTCCTCAGACAGAGCTTGTGTTCCAGTTACTCCTCCGGTTGTGCACTTTCCGCGCTAGGCAGGCCCAGCCCTCATGGAGTTTACAGTCCAGTGGGGATGAAAATAAACAGATTGACCCCATGTATTCAGCTCTGTTGAAGGGAGGTTCAGGGCTCTGAGACCCACAGAGGAGGAGAAGCCCTGGGCAGAGGACTGGGGGCGTGGAGATGTGCTGGAGAAAGGAATTTCTAAACTGGGAATCTGAAGGATGAGAGATGCTGAGGAAAGGAGCTGGGAGAGGGGCACAGGGGCACAGAGCGGTTCTCCTGGTAGAGAAAACAGCACAAAACCCCAGAGAGCGAGAGCGGGAGCATTTGACAGCTGCCAGAGGCGCAGGGAGACGCTTTGCATCCACCAGGGTTGGGGGCAGGCATAAAGCATTGGAGGGTGGGCAGTGGTGGAACCCCGCACCCTCTTCCCCCTACCCCTCCCTTACCTAGGGGCTCGCCCTATTCTGTGAGGGGCATTGTAGCCCCTCTGAGGCTACATGGGGGCCTCTGCAGCAGGGTGTAGACAGCCAGGTTCACATTTTGAAAAGGACCCTTAGTCTCCCAGGTGGGAGATAGAAACGACTAGAAGCTGGGGGACTCCCTCAGAGGAACCAAGATGAGAAAAGCAGGCCAACGCCATCTAATTTGCAACCCTCCTTTCCAGATGGGGACACGAGGCCCAGAGAAGGACAGACCTCACTCAGGTCACACAGGGAGACAGCGCCCAGCGTCCAGGCTGCAGAAATCAGAACCGGAGAGAGAAGCCAAATCTGGAAACCCCCTCATCCCCAGAAGAAGACCCCTTAGGAAGGGGTTTTGGGAGACAGGCTCTGAGGCCCTGGCCTTCCTGAGTATCCTTGCCTAGGGGTGGCTGGTCTTTAGACCAGAGGGGCCCTGCCCTGCCCCTCACCTGGGGGCACCCCCGGGCACCTCCGCCCAGCGCCAGGGGCTCAGCACAGGTGACTGGCGCTTCCCACCGAAATCATGTGAATATTAAGCTAATCAAACCCGGGCCTGGGAGGGGTTGGGGCTGGGAAGGTGGCCCTAACGAGCAGCGGCGTGTCACTCCCTCCAGCCTGCGCGTCTCGCGCTGTCCCATTTGTCTGGCTGTAATCTACATTTCAAATGATTACATGGGAAGCTGAAGTGGTAGTGACAAGGATAAACGAAGCTTGTTAAACTAATAGCTGCACTAATGCCCAAATATGTGAACTTCCCGACGCAGGCCGCATCCCAGCCTGGCGGAGCTGTCAGCGCCGCTCCCCCGGGCTCCGCCGCCAGCCGCGGCCACATGATGAATGGCCCTGTCGACCAAACTCATCCGGGGCCCAATTAAACAGGCAGAAATGAACTGGAGCCGTCAGGCAACCGGGGAGGG